>JAAGNO010030820.1:17800-39891 GCA_033439905.1 Ceryle rudis
CCTGGCGGGGGCTGAGCAGCTGCCTGCCCATGGGAAGTGGTGAATGAATCCCTTGTCTTGCTTTCCTTGGTGCATGGCTTTTGCTTTACCTATTACACTGTCTTTCTCTCAGCCATGAGTTTTCTCACTTTTATTCTTCCAGTTCTCTTCCCTATCCTCCGGCTGTATAGGGCTTAGTTGCCAACTGGGGTTAAACTATGACAACATTTTACAAAAGCATTCCAATGACAAGTGCAGTAAACACAGGTAAGTTACACACTGTAATCAGCATTTCTGACTAGAAAAAATTCTGTTTATTGTACACATTATTTAGCCAACAGAATACTCCAGAGGCAGAAGTCTGGTTCTGCACCGAAAATCACTCAGATAAATACATCATCCCCCTTATTCAGAACAACTTTTCCACTAAATTGACTCCCTGGGCCATTTCCTAATGTGATACCACAGCTCCTTCGGAGTCAGTGGCAAAAAGCTATGAAACGTAACTCCACAGAGACTATCTCAGTGCAGACTGAATGTTAAAGCGTCAAATTACACAAACAATTAAGATTTCCTGGGCTTCCCTCCCAATGATAAGAATGTTGGAATGAGCAGGATTGGGAGGAATCGGAGCGTTACGAGACTTGGGTTTGTCTTTCTGCAATTACAGGGATGAATTTAGATGAAACCATTCTGCTGTCTGTGGCTTTAATGAAGACCACTTGCCTTGCCTAATCAAAAAAACAAAAAGTATATATTTGAGAACCAAAAATATCTTGGTTTAATGACGCACATAGGCAGAAGTTTATAAGTGGGTAAAGTTCCTTGCTGCCCAGCCTCAGTGCACCTGTGCCACAGCTGGATTTAATCTATTGAGAACTGTATTTTAGAAGCCATTGCCGGATTTTAGGCTGGAAACTGAGTAGTGCCCCACCCAGCCATGTTCCAGTCCACAAACTAACATTCTAGCATTTCAGTGAGGGTAGAACAATTGTATTTTGTGGGTTAAAGAAATCCAGGGATGATTTATATGTTGTTGGGAGTTTAAAGAGAAGAAATGAAAACAGACAAATTCAGCTGACAAGAAAACTAACTAACCATTTGGACTAGTGAAGCGAAAAGAACATCTAAACTAGTGATAAATGTGACTGGTATTTGTGTTAGATTCATCACAGACCAGATATGTACAAATGGGGTTCTGATCAATACCAGCTAAGTTAATAATATTCACAGATCAGAAGAAATAAGAGCTGTATTTTCTCCATATCTTTCAACAGTTAGGTATCTTAACAGCCTGCACCAACATACAGATTTAGCATAAAGATCAAATATTGTGCCCAAGGGCCAAGCACAAATAACTGTCGGTTGAATAACAGTACAGTAAATAAGTGAGGCTCTGAAGCCTACAGGCTTTCCCAGCAATGATTTAGGAAACCTATCTTTGGACATTTTTTTTTTTTCCCTCCTCCTCCCCCTCCAATCATGGGTAAAATCTTGATACCACTGACCTAAGTGGAGCCAGGTTTTTTAACCATTAGCCTTACCATACAAATCCATCTGTTAAACAGATGGTATGAGATCAGGGTATGATCTCACCTTCTTGGACACAGTATCAAACCCATGTGATCACACCCAAAGCATCTACAGCAATAGATCTGGATGTGACAAGACCACCTCAGCACCACTGCTTCATCACGAAGGTGAGCAGAGCTCTTTTCCAAACTTGCAGAAGGCAGATTTTTAAAAAGAGGACCATTAAACTGTTATCTTGCCTGCTCTGGAAGCTCTGAGACTCCATGCCACTATTCCTAAGGCTAAAGGTTGGACACACTCTGTGATATACTGCCCCTTCTCCTCGGATGCCTTGAGAAGAGCGTGTCCAGCAGGTCAAGGAAGGTTCTTCTCCCCCTCTACTCTGCCCCAGTGAGACCACATTTGGATTATTGTGTCCAGTTCTGGTCTCCCCAGTCCATGAGGAACAGGGAAATACAAGAGAGAGTCTAACGGAGGCTATGAAGATGATGAAGTGACTGGAACATCTCTTTTATGAGGAAAGGCTGAGAGCCCTGGGGCTGTTTAGCCTGGAAAAGCAAAGACTGAAAGGGGATCTGATGAAGGTTTACAAACATCTGAAGGGTGGGTGACAAGTAGAAGGGGCCAGGCTCTTTTCAGTGGTGCCCTGTGATAGGACAAGGGGCAATGGTCACAAACTGGAACACAGGAAGTTCCACCTCAACATGAGGAAAAACTTCTTCACTGTGAGGGTGACGGAGTCTGGAACAGGCTGCCCAGAGAGGCTGTGGAGTCTTCTTCTAGAGACTTTCGGAACCTGCCCGGATCTGTTCCTGTGTGGCCTGCCCTGGGTGATCCAGCTCTGGCAGGGGGGTTGGACTCGATGATCTCCAGAGGTTCCTTCCAACCCCTAACATTCCACGATTCTATGATTCTCCCTTCTATTTTTGAGGCCACTGTACTAGCAGTGAAGATCACTAGACTGAAAAGTGAAACACACAATAAAATTAACCAAAATTATTACTGAAAAAATTAACCCTCCTTAACATTGTGATTAAACGATCACTTTGTGGCCATCTGGAGAAGTTACTGCGCAAACTGTGAATCTAATCTAGTGACCCTTTCTACCAGTTCAGGTGCTAACACTGCTCTATGCTCTACGAGAGCACCTTAGTACCACTTGACAATGTTCTGCTTTATATAATTGCTAGAGGATTTGTTTTCTTGACCTTCCCTTTCCATCAGCTACAGATCGGCATCCTATCTCACTCTCTGTCTCAAAAGATATCTGATATAATGCGAAGCTGTTCCTCAGGAGAGGCTGATGAAAACTTATCCCACAAGCCCTGACATCCCAGTGGTTAGACATCCATCTAGGGGTGGGACCCTGGATTGCGTTCCTTGTTTTGGGGCCTAATTATTTGTGATCTAAAGAGCCATCACAACCACAGAAATTAAGAATCCTCCTGAGTCCAGTGACCAGGACCCAGCTCTGGGAGAAGGTCTGCTTTAGATCAAACATTCAAGGTCATTCAAGGCTGAATGAAGTGGGAACACTTTCTTTTCACTTTAATGAGCGAGAGGGAGGGAACTTAGACGCAGTTGACCTGAAGCAAGCATTTTTTCTAAAAGTTTTGCTGAACTGGAAAATCAACTTTTCACAAAGCCCCTAATCAACACAGGCTTTCATGTTAAATACCGGTGGATAAACCGCTCTATTCTATATTACTTATTCCACACCATGCGCCCCCCCCCCCCCCCACGCTTGGGGCCCCGCCGGCGACACCCACGCGGTCTTTTGTTTTTCCTCTTTCCCCCCCGGGTGGGTTTGCGCCCTCCCTCCTCTTTTTCACCCACTCCCCCCCCCCCCAAGTGATGATTATGTCAGATTTTCTTACAGGGGTAGTTCTGAAAGAAGTTCCCTAAGGATTTTCCATATTGGTCAGTGTAGGTGCCTTATTAATTTTTGGCAAACTTTCCATTGTTCATCCTTAGTCTTCAAAATATTGGTGCCTGTGCCTAAGTTTGTACACACATATATGTAACTCCACTGAGCTGAATGGAACTTTTTATACAAATACTACTGGAGTCTAATACTTGGACCGTATTAAATAGAAGTAGTATCAACAACAGGGGCATTACTGTCAATACAGGAGAGTTGTCACCTGGACAGTTTCCAAGTGAAATATGCTTTACTTGCAAACAGTGCTTCTTCATTCAGTCTTGTACCAATGCATGTGAATGACTAAGTCATTTTGCATTATTCCATTGACATGCTAGAGCAATCGCTCCTCCGCATACAGAAAGATGGTAAATAGTAAGCTTTACCTATGAGAATAATGACTGCTTCAATAACAATAATGTACTGTACCAAAGGAAATAAATTTTTGTAAAGATCATCTTTGGTTAGTCTGTCAAACACAGTGTGTAATAATGTATATGTAACCTGTGTCAGTTCAGTGGAAAACTCTAAAATATGAAGAATGACAGCATAAAGTGTGCATGTGTACTGAAATATGAACATTAAGCTTGTAACTGTCTTTATAATCAACTGACAAGAAAAGAGCTATTAAATCATCTTACTCGTTTCCTCTTTCGCTGTACTTGCCATACTGACACCTGCAGTGTATATTGGTAAGTATGTTCCTTATTCCTCTTCCCTCAGTGACTTGGTAGCATTCCCGGTTGTATGTATTGTAACTGGGAGGACTTTAAAGGGAAAAAAATGGGGTTTGTTTGTCCTTCTGTGAAGGGGAAGGTTATTTGATGTGTTTCCCATTGCAGTGGACAAAGTTATGTAGTTGTAAGCTGGTTGTGGAGAGGCTGATGTCATCTTCAGTTGTGAGTCTCAGCTTCTTAACTGACAGTTTTATTGTCCTTAAGGAAGGTAGCTATCATGGAGGACTTCACCAAAGGCCCTGGATAGCAGATTTGGCCTGGAACAGGTATGTGAGGTCCTAGCCTCTTCTTTAGGGATAAAGAGGAGCCTCTGCTTGTAGGCCACGTTGCAGGATTAACACCTAAAGCGTTATTATGTGTTTACCAGCACGGTTACTCCCCTTGCTGTCCTTTGAACAGTGCACACCCAGATGTGGCACTGTCTTAGCCCTTTCAAGCCTTTGGGGCAAAATTCATCCTTTGCTCCGAATAGTTTGTTAGGAGAGAATCTGTATAAATTGAGAGTCTGGTATAAATTTGAGAATTGTAGGTATATTACCAAAAGGCGGGTTTCAATCTGCCCTTGCAGAGTTGTCTGGCATTACTAAGCTGAGGGATGTTCCTAAATCTGCAGGTAGAATCATGTTGATATCAAGGGATCGAGAAATTAAAGGCATGTTTGAACTGAGCGTTTTGTTGGTGTTTCCACTCCCCTGGTGCTAGACTCCTGTGATACGTCTGAGGTGGATATTTGTGTTTGGCTGCTTGGTTGAACTGACCATGGCCAGTGAATACTGATGGTAGAGTTAGATTAATGGTTGGACTCGATGATCTTAAACACTTTTTTCCATCTTAAACATTTTTTTCCAACTTAAGTCTATAATTCTATAAATGGCAGCCACCTTCTCTGCCCAGCCTCCCTAACTAGTATGGGCTGGCAGGAGAGTGCCTTCTTCTGGGGGAAATGCCACTTAACAGTTCTTCTGTCCCACAAGGATCTCTGTGTTGTTTTATTATTTTCTTCAGTTTGAGTTCAAGAATATTACTTTTAGTGTAGATTCTTAAGCCGTAACACTCTTTCCAGCTGCACTGCTGATAGCACCATGCACTGCCCAGGTAACCATACAGACCTCCTGGTTCATAAATGTTCATCAGTTCATATCATAAATGTTAATCCCGTGAGCCAACTCCAATCAGCAGCTGAACTGGGGCCAGACTTGTTAGGGGAACCAACAAATCTCTCTTTGAATGCAAGGCACATAGAGGAGAAAAGGGCAGCTCTTAAATCAGTGTGTAGTTTAATTGTTTTTATTTTCTCAGAGGCCCTGAAGCAAAGTAATGCAGGTTTTTCAGCGCTGACATCACAAAATACTGGGACATGCTGCCAAGTCCATGTGGGTGGGGAAGAAAGAAGGTGTTCTTGATTCTTAAAAACACTTGTTCTTCTGTTCTCAAGGAAGAAAAAAGGAACAAACTTTCCTGATCATTCTCTGAGAATGTAAATGCCACATGAGCATTTTGACTAATGGCAGAAATGGCATTTCCTGTGCTGTCTTCACTGCTCAATTGTCTCGTCCTGGTTATGTAAGTTGTGTTTTATCAACTGGAGCATATGCATAGAAAACCAGTTGGAGAACTCTACCGAGTCATATATCACCTCCTCACAATTTCCAGCACAATTACTCATACCTGAACACTTTTCAGAGCAACTGTAAGTATTTTGCATCAAAGCATTGAAGTTGCATCCTTTCACCTCTAAGCTAAGTATTTTTCTTATATATATGATGATATTGAGGTTGCAAAACCTCAAAATTAGCGTGAACAGTAATCATCTTCCTTAGGAAAGACTCTCCAAAGTTTTTAGCTATGATGCAGCTTTTTGATAGAGGCCAAACTCATCCTTGATGAAACTTCATTTCTCTTGGTCGTTGGAGAGATATTAATTTTCAGACTTATATTTACACCTTCTATGGTGTTCAGCATAGGAGGGATGCTTGTCCAGTTTACACAAATAATTTGCTTTACAACAGTATATTGACCAGCGCAATATAGTGTTTTATTTATGTAACCAAATCTAAAGACTATTCCTTTCATTTGAATGCACCATGTATAGAAAATGAATTATGACACTTGTGTAAATAGTGTTCAAATCACTGTGAGTTCCTTAAAAAAGCATGGGCAGTCACTTTTAGGCAGTGCACAGTGTGGCCTGGAAATGGAGACACTCTTTACAGGCTGTACAGTTTGAGTCACAGCAGATGAGGCTTACAACTGCCTGGACTCTCAGTGCTGTTTGGTTTGCACTCCTTTTATACATCATTAAGACTCTGTGCTCTTTCTGTGCTGATAGAAGATGGCCCTTTTAAAGATGATGTGTAGTTTTTATTATCGTTATCAAGCACACTCTACATAAAAAGAGTGCTTTGCTATTCCAGAGCTCTGAGACGTTGCAGGGCTGGGGCAACTTTACTTGAAACAATAATGACCAACTCATTTCCTGGCAAGCAAAGAAAGGGAATGTGGGAAGAAAACAAATTAAGAAAATCTAGCTCCAAATGGAACAGAGGACACAGTGTTTAGCATAGCTCAGAATAGCTGGGACATGTGAATCTGGAAGGCTCACCTTAGGTTGCATGTTTCTGTCTGTGAGAGCGGGGAATTAAATTGTATAGTGACTTCAGCAAAGGGCAATGTGAATGGAGGAACACATTTGGGTTTGCCTCTTTTTGCATGCCTAACCTGAACATGCAGGTGGAAGCTGTTAGTTGTGGAGCTGTTGATCCCAGCAGGGAAAACAGCTTGCTCTACTAATCATTGGGGCAGGTAGTGGATTGCTAAATCTTGTTTGCTTTAATTGGCCTAGTAGTGTCTTTGAATCAGTGGGACTAGGGTGAGTGATGTACTTCAGATTTGTCCTGGTATCTTCATCGTAGGCCATAGGTCTTACAATGTAAACTATTAAATTACTGTGGAAGAAACAGCAGAGGGATTGGTCTTGGAGTCCCTTGGGGATTGAGGAATTGCAAATTAACTCCTCACAATTTATTTAATCAGAGCGTGTATTTAGTTTTTCAGAAGACGGTCTCCTGTGAGAAAAGTTCATGAAGCGGCTAATTGGAACTGAGGTACAGCTGGGACTCCCAGCTTCCTTCTGAGAGTAGCAAGCTCCTTTTGTGTGGTTCTTTGCCTGCTCTCTGTGATGGACTGATATTTAAGGACTTTGCATTGAACCTCTGTCAAGGACAAATAGGCCTAAAACTCCTCAACACTTGGTATGGAGGAAAAAAAAAAAGTCAAATTCTTTCCCAGAAGTCCTGGAAAATGATAACATGACACAAATATGCACATGGGTTAGGATAACTGTGCTGACAGTGCCTTGTAGATAGTTTGTTCCTGGTTTCCAACATGCTCCTCTTTGCTCCTCCCACTATAATGCTACAGGAGATACTTTTGTTAATGTTATGTTTTTTTTCCAAAACAAAAATTTCTGCCATTTTGTAACACAGAGTGTGAAACCAAAGGAGATAAAGGTCTGTAGGTCTTCAGTGCGGGGACCTTATTTCTTCCCCAAAAGTGTGTCACTATTACAGCTCATGAGATAGATAGATAGATAGATAGATAGATAGATAGATAGATAGATAGATAGAGGAAAAAAGCTTTAGTGGTCAGAATTAAGTTTTTACTTTGAGAGGGAGAGAATGTGTGTACTTGTCACTCAGTTTATTTTTCCTAATGCTCATTAAATTTCAGTGCATTTGCATTGTGTTCAGATTATCTAATCAGCTTGCAATTTTTTTTTTTTCCTTCTCCATTTCTCAAACCTGCCATCATCATCAAGGTAAGCATTCTATAGCAATAGGTTTTGCTGTTCAAAAAGAAGTGAGTTCTGTCAGACACTAAATCAACTTATATTTAAAAATAGAAAAGGCCTGTATTGTTTCCTGGATCAGATGGTTATAGTGGTGAAGTCCACCTGTCACAGGAGGTTTTTGTTTTGTTCTCGAGGACAAGTAATTTGCAGACAAAGAAGGATATGCAACTTTAGGAAATCAGGAATTGTATCTACTTTCACATTTGATGTCAACCAGAAACTAAACTGAGAGTACTCAGATATCAGAATATTATTTTTTGTAGGTAAGGCTGTGTTCCCATCATAAGGACTGTCAGCATCTTTGGGGATTACAGGATAATAATAACTTGGCAATTAAAAATAAGTTTAAAAAAAAAAATTGGCATTGGAAGTAGTTTTCAGTAGTCTTCAGATGTGTTCTCCTGAGAGCAGATTTCTCTAAACACATCATGAAAAAATAAATTGTTATATTTAGATTATAGCAGATTAAAAAAGTTCCTAGCAGTCTATCATCTGAGGTTGAATCTCTGTGGTGAGAACTGCCATCTCAAAAGGAGAAATGCAGTTTTCCTGTTGCCACTTGAAATCTTACTGGTTTGGGTAGAGCTTTTAAAAATGTGTTTTAAAAATGGTGTTTTCCAGATTTATTTTTTTTTTTTTTTTTTTACAAGTGTGCTTAACTTTCCTGTAGTTGCAAACAATCCTAGAGTCTACAGATCCCAGCTCTTACTGGAAGTGCTGGGAGATGTGATGCCTGGGCAGTGCTGGTAAATCCTAGCATGCACCCATCTGTGTCTCTGGAGACACAGTTACCTTTAAGGTTGGGTCCCTGCGTGACACTGGCTTTTTGAGGGAGCTGGCTTCTTAGTTGTGCCAGCACACTGTGACAATGACATGCAGATGGACGTGCATGTGTGGATATAGATCCTGATCCTGCAGTGTGCACTGCAGAGAGCCGTTCTGGTTCCACTGGGGTCCTTTGAAAAGGAGCAGTTTGCTCTGGGAAGCCGTGCCTCCACTGCAGCTCTGCATGTGGGGTGGCTCTCTATTCCCCTTCTTACTGCACCTTGAGGAGAACCAATGCCCTGCACAAAACCCGAGTGATCTCTAGGAAGTCATTCCAGTCTGTTTTGCAAAATTCTCTCTTCCAGTGGTTAGTTTGGTAAATTAGCAATAGTGTCAGGCGTACTCAGTACGCAGTATCCTGAAGGGAAAACAAATACATCCCTTCAATATAAAGAGTTAATTTATGTGTTTCTGTTTTGAAAATGAATTTTTACACTGTTCTGGAAGCTGGATGGAATGGCTCTGGAAGCACAGAGAAACAGGAATAGCAAATGCGAAGCGTAAGTGCAATGTCTGAGCTACTGTGTTCTGGTGCAGAGGCAGACCTGGAGACTCCACCCTGGCACTTTGAGGTGGAGCTGCTGAAACAATCCTCTAAATAACAGGTCTTAGTGTTTGTTTTTCTGGTTTTATAGTAAGTCATTTGTGAATCATTGTTTTCATTATTCATCAAACCTCAAAGATGGAGAAATAACATTTAACAAATTCATGCACTAACATTTTTCCATCAGTAACTGAATAAATTACCAGAGGGTGTGCTATCCGCTTCCATTTGAGGTGTGTGACTGTACAGTCCTTCACCTCTTTGCTGATGCTGCCACTGAAGGGGCCAGCTGTGTGGATAATGGATCTTATGACCTGGATGTCTGTCCATCAGCAGCTGGATTGCACCATCAAGGAATTTCATGTAGGCCATTTGCACAGGGTTTGGGTGGAGCAGCAGTGAGGCCTGGGGAAGAGCAGTGCAGACAGGCAATGCTGTGGTACCATCCAAAATAACATTTTCTTGTTTGCTGTCTTCTTAGAGCACCTGTGCTTGGTGCAGGGGTTAATGCTTCAGCCACTGATCCCCATTCCTGGCTGAACTACCTGTGTTTGAAGGCTCCCTCTCCTAATTTGATGAACTGAGTTACTGTCCTGTGGTAAATCTGTGCTAACCTAGTGTGGTTCAATGAATCCATGCGAGTGCCTGGGTTGACAGCTTGTGAGAAGTCCACCTCAAGTAGGAGACAAAAGTGTATATAATATATAGGAAGTAATGACTAGAGAACTACTGATGCATTTTCTCTTATAGACAATATAGGAAGGCCAGTGTAGTGGTTTAATTTTTTTTTTTCTTAAAACTTCCTTGCAATTTAAGTCCAAGTAAGCTCTCTATTTAGAGCAAGGGTTAGCATTTTAGTCTTTGGAACGGCTCACAGCTGCAGCTGCTAGCAGCACTTGCAGGCTGACACCTTAGCTCATACCTGATCCCACTTTAGTTCTGTGGCAATTTGGGAAGGGAGATTAAAACACTTGGGAAAACTGATATGGATAAGTGGGTGAATTGAAAACAAATTGGATTGGTCCAACCTGTAATTATTGAAAGATGTGCTCACCTGCATTCTAGACAGGACACTTTCAGGGCGTTATACTTGCTGGCTGGGATTACATGTGTCAGGTGACAATCAAGGACATTCTTTGCTGATATAAACCAGTGGTGTCTCACAACTGGATGGGTCATGTAACCTCTTGCTGGCAGTTCAGGAATATATGCTGTACTTTGTACCTTCTCATGTTAATAGGTCTTGTCTGCAGACTGAGACTTGACTCACCCATGTGCATTAGATCAGATGCTTGCTGACAGCAACTGCATAGTTCGTGTGTGCAAGCTTGAGCAGTTGTCCTGAGAAGTCTAATACAGTCTGTTAGGGTTCTTAGGTTTCACTACGTCTGTCTGAGCAAATGATGCTGGCAATTTATTAAAGATGTTGTGGCCGCTGAACAACCGCCTTGTTTTTTTTCAGAGGATTGTAGTCACTTAAAGTGAGGGATCAGAAATATGTGAAATGTGTTCTTCCAGACTACTTAGCTAAATGGATCACATGACACTAGACCAACCTCTCTAGCCATTTAGATCCTCTTGCTGTATGAAGACTCATTTGTTTTTAGAACTTGGTAAGGATTTTGCCTTTCACTCAGTCTTAGCTTTCTGGGTCACTTAGAGAAGTTTTATTATGGTTTTATTATGTGGTTTTTTGGTGGTTTTTTCTTTGTTTGTTTTTTGTTTGGTTTTTGTTTGTTTGTTTGTTTGTTTGTTTCTTCGTTGAGAGTCTCTCCCTGGTTGTTTTCTTCTGTGTGAGAAGTACAGTCAGTCCCAGCAGGAAGTGCTGATGGACATGAACTCCACATGTCCCACTGAAGCACTGGGAAATTCCACAACAGTGGTATAATGTGTCATCGGGAGCTATTGTGCTGTTTCCCAGTAAAATTTAGCAATAAGCTGGAGGTTGTACACATAAAATACACGTTTTTGTTGAGATGAAATATACTGCATCAGACTGTGTGCAGGTGAGCTTTCAAGACAGAGGAAACAAAATGGACTTTTCACAATGCTTCATGGTGGGAGAAGAGGTCTTGCTGCAAAGTGACTTAAGAACAAAGATTTGACAGAAAGTAAATCAGAATTTCTGGTGGGTATCTTTTACCTGTGTTTGGGATCTCCACTCTGCAGTTTCTGTAAAAAGCAGAAATCTGTTGCTTTCTTGTCTCAGTTCACACAAGTGAATTGTTTTTAGCCGAAAGATACTACAGTCCACCTTTCAGGACAGGTGATCTCTAGAATCACAGCTGAGTATGTGAGCTCACATGTGTCCAGTTTGCAGTTCACCAGTGTAAGAGCATTGATACGTGCTGGAATGAGCCCAGTGGATAGCTACTAGGGTGATGAAAGGGACAATCAGGTATGAGGAGAGACAGAGACACATGTGTTTCTTTCATTTGGAAATGGGAGTCTCATTGCTGCCTTTAGCTATCTTGTGGGTAGGCACAGTAGAGAAAAGGTGTTGCCCAACTCTTGGAAGTGCATGATGAAAGGGCCAGGGCAAAGAACATAAGTTGAAACAGGAAATTCCAGGTAGATATAGGAAAAACTCTTGCACTGTGAATGTGGTCAAACACTGGAATAGAGACTGTAAGGGGTTGCAGACTCTTCAGTCCTGAAGGTGTTTTGAAGCTCAGCTGGATGAGGTCTGGGTGACCTGCTTGGGGTAGGTGCTTGGACTATAGACCTCCAGAGGCCCTTCCAATCTGTATGATCCTGTGATTCTAGTTCTGTGTGAATACCGTGGCCTCTTGAATGGAAACTGATGATGAAGATTGGGTGGGCTGAGGGTAGTCAGCTTTGCTGTGACTTGCTCAACCATCAGTTTGAGTTCTAGCACTGACTTTGAGTGAAACAGAGAGTAAAGAATGTGTGCAGTTCCTCCATCCCAGCTCACTCTCTCTTGCCATTCTGGTTTTGGGAGTTTGCTCTAAGTTGTTATATTTACATATGGGGGGAGTTGAGAAGAAACGTGAGGGAACATCAGTGGATGTACAAGACCAGCAGAGTAGCTTTCTGAAACAGAGTAGGTTTTTTTCCTCTCCTATCTTTGTATGCCATATCCCGTTGTTAAAAGGGACTCCTTTATGGGATATGCCTGGTGCAGCAGAGAGTCCGTTTTAGGTGCCAGGGAAAGAGCTGTACTATTTTTGCTGATGATAATCAGCACACAGGCCCAAATTGATCAACAGAAGGTGATAGCAAAGATAGGAAGAGGCAGGTTTTGTTTCTGACACTGTTCAGCTGCTGAACAGCCGCAAGGTCTGCCTGCAATTCATTACCAAAATATCTATTTCTGCACTGCAGTTATTCTCTCTCAGCAGCAGAACTTGTCCACTGATCGTAGGTTACTTTTTCTTTCTCCTCTGGCCAGTCTGTGGGTGACAAATGTTTTTTACCAGGATCAAGCTGCTGTTGTAGCTTTTGCCAAGGTTAAATCTCTTCTGCCTGGTTAAGGCTGAGTTTTGTGAAGTAGGACATAAGTTCATGAACCTAGGAGAAAAACAGAGAAGAAATGCCAGCTTCTGGACTGTATCTTAGTAGCTCCTTGAGAATCTGCTGTGGAAATGCTTAGACTACAAAATTTCTTTTTAAAGGTTGAAAATGTCTTTCAGGAGCTCTTAAAAAGTGCTTGAGGCAAACAGCACTTTTCATTTGTGGCTAATATCAGAATATTATTAAGAATTATGACTTCCACTGTGTTGTTCTCTTTGTTTCAGTATGTTACTGTGCTTGGGCTCTCTGCCAGGTCTGAGCCATGCCTAGTATCCCTTAGCAAATGAACATGGCATGTGAACATATGAACATGATATTTGTGTGCCCATCATGTTAACAGAGCGGAAATCTAGCTGACCCCTGAAATTTTGTCTGGTAGATTCTGATCAGATAAAATTAGTTTGCGTAATTTTGCTGGCGCTGTCACGTGCTTTCTTTTACATTTGGCAGTCTGAGACAGGTCCATAGGCCATTGTGAGGCATTGTAATGTCACAGATGTCCACATCCTTGAGTTAATTTGTGTTCTGAAGATGCTGCAGTTAAAATGACCCTGTTCATAGGGGCTCTCGGTGGGGTTTAGCCCAACAGATATGGGCCTCGGAGCCTCCTTGTGTCACAGCAGACCCTGTGTGGCCTGAGCCAAAAGCTTCACAGGCATTGCAAAATGGGGTTTTAGAAAAATCTACCGTACCATATTTTCTGAACAAATTGTGTTGTTTCTCTGGCTTGGGAAAGTATCACAGTGATGGTTCTCTGGAAACATTTATTTCCCATCTCTCCTGGTAAATGAAAAAGGAACATGGAGTAGGAGATCTGAACTTTGTTTTAAAGGGCTTCTAACAAGGGAATGTGGCCTATAATCAGTGTGTTGTTTAACTGCTAAGGGTCTGTTTGATTAAACTACTGGAATTCAGCCAGGACCACTTTACTTTTCTCAGTATTAGTACATTCTTTGGAAGTAAAATGTTTGTTTGTTTCTGCTTCCCCAGTGTTATAACTACCCCCCCCCCCCCCCCCAAAAAAAAAAAAAAAGATACATTCTTTGCAGTTGTATTTGAATAGATGGATCAGGCACAATGACAAATAAATGTTTAAGAAGCAAACCAAGAACAAGAAAATGAGCAAAAAAACTGTCTCTGGGTAGAGCTGTTTAATTAGTTCTCCCCCATGGTCTCTTATCCTGATAATGTTGCTTGGGTCTGGATTAAAAATACATGCACTGGCATTTCTTAAACATGTAGTATTTGGGTATTGTCCCAAGCAACTGCTGTGGTGTGTGGAGCTGTGCTTGTGTGGGAGGAGGAACTGTGAGATTTGAGAGGTGCTTGGGTACCAGGACCTCTGCCTTCACTTCTCCTTGCCCTTCCTGCCTAGGCAGGTGCTGCTGGAAGCTGTGTCCCCTTGGGAGAGTAGGGGTGTGTTTGATGTCTTCAGCTGAGAAACAGAAGTCCTTACAGTATTTATGATGCAGCATATGACTCAAGTGAGGTCCTGATTTCGTCTGTGGCTCCATGACATGTTTGGTTTAAAAAAAAATAATTGACAGCATTTTATTTTCACACTTGGTAAGTTGTTGCATACCTTTGACCTTTGCTTAACAGGATAAGTTATAATTATATGATAAAAAAAACCAAACAGTGTACTGCAGTCAGTAAAACTGATCTTCTGTGAATAGTAAATAAACCATAATTTTTAATGTCCTGATAATGAATTGCATTGGCATCAAATAATTCTTCGTTTTCTGTATTGCTGTTCATGGTTTGCTACGTCTTTCCTGCCTTTAATTACTGATTTCAGTTCAGGTACAGTACCTTTTTTCGCTGCCTTTTTACTACAGGTCAGGTTCTTGCAGGAAATAATAACCAATGAGTTCCATTTTAGTAGTTCAGGGATTTTGTGTTTGTTTGTACAGTTAATGTTTTAAAAGGCTGAAATCTCAAGTATATCACTGCTGTCACTACAAAGCCAGACGTGCTTCGTACCTGTTTAAAAATCAGTATTTAGCACTGACTGAATGATAGGTTGTGCCTCCCCTCCGTTGGGTAAAAGTCTGAAAATTTTAGGAGATTGCTTAGGAAGGTGTCATAGACCTACTCATTGCCTGGACTTGCAGACCTTTAGAGTGTACTGATATTGTAAATACAAACTGTGTGTCTGCACAGATAGCCTGCTGATAAATATATTTATATGTTTTTATATTCTGGACTAAGATTGACAGTACTGTAGCACATGTGCACCAGTTTATTTCTGAGAAGATGTATTTTCCAAGAAGATAATTAATTTCCTTTGGGCCTCTGATGTTCTGTGTTTCTGTAATCCATGAGGTGAATTCTTATTTGGGCTTAAGGGTATAAACATTATTGTAAATCAGACAGTAATGCAATTCCTGGGAGAGAAGCTGAAGAATAGTTGACAATTGTTAATCAATACTTTTTTTCCCCTTCCTCAATAGAGTGAAAAACAAAGCAGTGTGTCTGTCAAATGAGTATGGAAATTATTGTTAATTCTTCTGAAGTGCCTTCTAGTTGTAATGAAAACCGCGTACACAATTAAGATGAACCAAAAATAAATATTTGTTTACATGAGAAGCCATGAGAAGAGAATAAACAAGACAATGGTAATGGGACTGTTAGAACTGTCTGAAAATCAGTTTGGATTTCAGCAGCTTGTTTAGGACAGAAGGTTACTGAGGACAGCAAAACCCAAACTTTATCTGTATTTAAAGTATGTTCTGATATGTTCCAGCGTACATATTTATTTATTGTTTTTCTTACTGGCCTTGGAGATGTTTACCTCCTAAAACAGAGCTTTTCCTTTTTTATTTAGCCAATATAGAAGTGGAGTAGCTCTGTGCAAAACTTAGTGCCTGCAGAGAGGTGTCAAGGGGAGCCTACTGAGTTGCAGTAAGGCTGAGAAATGTTTGTGACTCTTGAAATTGTGAGTTAAGTTTTCACTGATGCTGGATGCATATTATGTATATTTTATAGCAAGTGTCCTTGCTATAAAACTATTTGTGTTGTAGCAGCATCTACATGCTTTAAGGGAGGCTGCATAGGATAGACAACATAAGACTTGTGGCAAGATGCACATTGTTGTTCTGGATAACTGACACCAAAGTAGGACAAGAATGGAGGAGTGCTAGGCACTGATTCACTCAGTTATTCAGGGGTGTGTGGGATGTATTGTGTAGAAGCCAGACCTGCTGACTGCTTTGCCCTGCTATCCCCACACATCAGTTAAACGTTTGCTTTTTGTTGTCCTCATTCTGCACATGTACCTCTTCCCTTGAAGGGGGATGGCTGCCTTTCCATCCTGTTGAATAGCTCCATATCCTGTCATTCCCACAGTCTGAAAAACATAATACATGGCTGGGCACTCTTGAAAAGAGAAGCCAAAGAGCAATAAATGATACTCTACTAGTCTAAGTATGCCAAACAGCCCTGAACACCCAAAGAGGATGCTCATAATATTTTAACCTAACTATTACAGGGTCTAATTAAGTTTATAGTAGTTTAAATCAGTTTGTATTTTATGTGCATATGAAAGGGAGAGAAGTTTTCCCTTTCAAGCATTCAATATAGTTCTCCTCCATGGTCTTTGAATCACAGACTTGTCTGAAACTCTTAACCTAACCAGTGGTAGTTTATGCTGGCAAACAAGTTCAAGGTTTTTTTCAGTATAAATCGGGTCAGCCTAGTAGTTAGATTTTTAAGGGTGGGGAGAGGAAGGCAGTGAGACATCTGTGCTTTAATCCCCTTATGATTGTTTTCATGGCAGTGAGAACTAGATGAGGAGTCGTGTTTTCAGGGAGGACTAATGAAAAGTTCTGTGCATGACTCAGTTATTGCTGGCTTTTGCTTTGCACTGATACAACTACTATTGCTTGTGCATGTGCCACATGGTCACGTGTTGGCCAAGACCTGCTTCTAGCTAAAAACCAGCCTGGTTGCAAAGCTGGCAGCAGCTGTAACAGACTCCCTTCCTGTACAGTGAAAGCAGGTCTTAGCCATATGCAGCAGATGTTGCCCACTGGATGACAGATGCATGTAAAATCCATTGGAAAACTGGATTTGAGATTTTGCAAATTAAGTTCAACAAGGACGAGTGCTATTTAACAGTCTGTGTACTTTAACAGAGAACTGTATTTCCGTTGAACTGGAGTTCTGTAAAGGAATAAAAGCCAAGGCTAGGAGTTCTGCTGTAAGAAATAGGACACTGAATTGCACCTGCACCCTGGAAAGCCAAGTTTAGTCCTTGTTTTGTGTATAAACTCCATTTGGGTGCTCACATCTGACTAGTGAAGTGACGTGCTGTATGATGTACTCTAAGACCCGCAAGTGGCGATATTAATGGAAATGCGAAGGCAATTAGCCTGTGAACAAATACTACACTGTTGTAGCTGTACAGCTTCTGGGATGCAGTGCAAAAGCCCTTCTGGGATGTTTGGGAGGGGCAGCCACATTTTGTCACTCTGCTCTGGTCTGTTCTGCTGTAAGAGAGGCTTGGTGGCAGTGAGGCAACTGGGTACAGTTGTGATAAGGACACTGAAAGCTGGTGAGTTACTCTGGTTGTGTTTCAGACCCTACCTTTTAGATCATGTAGGCATATACATAGGTTATGCTGCAGTAGCAGTGCTTTACTTTTTTTTATTATTTTTTTTTTTTTAGTTTTGCAGGTGTATGCTACAGGTACAGGTGGAGGGCTTGCCAAACACCTATGTCAGTGTTTGCTTTGGGAACTGAGAGTTGAAACAGTTTGTACTGGTCCACTTTGAGGCCTTCTTTTAAATAAATCCAAAGTGAAATCAAACTTCATAAAGAATAACATTCTGGGAAGACCATTTGAAAGATGTAAGCAGTGGCTGAAAACAGGTGATGCACTTCCCGTACCCAGGAGATGAGGTGGAATGGTGGCATGGCATTGTGCCAGTACCTCTGTTTATTTTATTTTTTCAAATGTCTGCTGGTCATTTTAAATATTTTTTTGTACTTCTGAAATACTCTTTTGGTTCATTTGAGGATAAACGGAAATAAGATGCTGTAATATACTGTGGTTGCCTGAATGGTGAAGAGTTGTGCTGATGGGGAGAATGATGGAAGGATCAAGAAATGGCTACTAAATAGAGTATCCCAGCTCTTCCCAAGCACGGAGACTGTAGTATATGATAGTTAGAAGCAAAAGCCCTGTGTGTTTTAGAAGAGCACAGAACATAAAATATGTAACACTTAAATGTATAAAATATATGGTAAACATCATGCATCTTCTATTGACTCTCATTTGAGAATGGAAAGGAAAGTTGTGGTCAGGTTCCCAATGCTGCAGTGATTGTTCTGGGGAGTATCCAGTTTTTCCTGTTGTGCTGTCTGGGTGGAGGGCAGCGCTTATCTATTGCCAGCCTGATGGAGATGCCATAAAAAGGAAGGATAAGAAAGAGTCATAACCGTCTCTGCCACCCTACCATTGTACTGCAGTGAGATCTTTGCCTTTAAGCTGCTGAGGCTTGCTACTGTATAATATACTGCACATTTTCATAGGGGAAAAAAAAAAAATCAAACCAACCACAAACAAAACCAAAAAAACCCAACCAATAAACCAACCCACCAAAGTACTAATATCTTTTCTAGTTTCAGAACATTTCTTTGGGGTAGAGGGCAAGACACTTGTCAAGCTTTGCTTTTTTTTTTTTTTTATGTAACATCAACAGGAAAGTGAGAAGAACAGAAGGACTGAATAAAATAGATTTCCCCCAGAAGATTGCTATTTGCAAAGTAAACTCCTTTAAATGATTTGAACATAGAATCTCCTTTTAAAACCTTGATATATTTGCTAAATTTCCAGTGGGGAAACTTGAGATCTAAGGAATAATTTTTAGGAACAGTACATAAAAAAACAAAGATCCTGAAAACTGTATGTGGGTTTGATTTTTCTATGTAAAAAGCAGGCTAAGGGAGGGCATGCAGATGGCAATCTTTGCTATGTCTGATGTACACAACACTGAAATGGCTGGGAATGTTTTTGTGGTTTGTCATGTTGTTATAGGAGCTGATTTAGAAAAGAATCTAAACCATTTCTGTCTGATGGACAAGTTTCAAAAATAGTATTTTATAATTTATCTAGTAATGTAAATTCTTACTTTGCAGAATCACAGAATTGCTCAGGTTGGAAAAGACCTTCAAGATCATTGAGTCCAAACAACTTAACTCTGCTACCTTAACTCTACCAGCCCACCACTAAACCATTTCCCTGAGCACCACATCCAAACGATTTTTAAGCACATTCAGGGATGGTGACTCAACCACTTCCCTGGGGAGCCTGTTCCAGTGCTTAACAACCCCTTTCTGTAACAAAGTTTTTCCTGATATCCAACCTAAACTTACTGTGGGGCAACTTGAGGCCATTTCCCCTTGTCCTGTCACCAGTGAGAAGAGACCAACCCCGCTCTCCTACAACCTCCTTTCAGGTATTTGTAGAGAGCAATAAGGTCTCCCCTCAGCCTCCTCTTCCCCAGACTAAACAGCCCCAGCTCCCTCAGTTGCTCCTCATAGGGTATGTTTTCCAAACCCTTCACCAGCCTTGTAGCCCTTCTTTGCACCTCTTCCAGTACCTCAATGTCCTTTTCGTATTGAGGTGCCCAAAACTGAACACAGTCCGCGAGGTGGGGCCTCGCCAGGGCCGAGTACAGGGGCAGGATTAATTCCCTAGTCTTGCTGGTCACACAGTTTGATACAGGCCAGGATGCCACTGGCCTTCTTGACCACCTGGGCACACTGCTGGCTAATATTCAACTGACTGTCAATCGATACACCAAGGTCCTTTTCTGACAGGCAGCTTTCCAGCCACTCTTCCCCAAGCCTGTAGTATTGTCTGGGGTCGTTGTGACCAAAATGCAGGACATGACACTTGGCCTTATTGAAACTCCTGCAGTTGGCCTTGGCCCACAGATCCAGTCTGTCCAGATGCCTCTGTAGAGCCCTCTAGCAGATCAACACTTGCTCCCAACTTGGTGTCATCTGCAAATTTACTGAGAGTGCATTCAATCCCCTCATCAAGATCCTTGATAAAGATGTTAAACAGGAGTGGCCCCAGTACTGAGCCCTGGGGGACACCATTCATAACCGGCTTCCAGATGGATTTAACTCCATTGACCACAGTTCTCTGGGCCCAGCTATCCAGCCAGTGTTTCACCCAATAGAGTGTACGCTCATCCAAGCCATGGGCAGCCAGCTTATCCATGAGGATAGTGTGGAGGACGGTGTCAAAGGCTTTACTGAAGTCCAGGTAGACTACATTGATAGCCTTTCCCTCATCCACTAAGCAGGTCACCTTGTCATCGAAGGAGATCAGGTTTGTCAAGCAGGATCTGCCTTTCATGAACCCATGCTGAGGGGGCCCGATCGCCTGGTTGACCTTTATTTGTTCTTTGATGGCTCTTGAGATTGTCTCTTCCATAACTTTCCTTGGCACCGAGGTGAGACTGATAGGTCTGTAACTACTGGGATCCTCTTTCTGTCCCTTCTTGAAGATAGGCATCATATTGCCAGCCTCCAGTCCACTGGGACGTCCCCAGGTAGCCAGGACTGCTGAAAGATGATGGAGAGTGGGTTGACAACCACATCCGCCAACTCAATCAGCAGTCTAGAGTGTAATCCACTTGGCCCCATAGACTTGTGAGTGTTGCAATCCTGTTCCATGGCAACGGCATCTTACCATTACTGATAAATACCTTAATTAAAAGCTACATTACAGCATTGTTGGTGAGATCAATTTTATGTACTATAATGAGAATGGTTTCAATAATATAAATCAACATTTCTAGTGGGTTGAAAAGGATGGTAAACTTTCCCTAGCAAAATCTAGGGGAAATGACTTCTTTTCATTTTTGTGAATTTTGCTTTCTTTTGACTGAACTACTTTCACATTGTTTTCAAATGGTTTGAAATTCAGAAAATCTCAGTGTTTTATTGCTGGTCAAGCAACCCTGAAACTTAAGAGGATGTGAGTTGAAGTGGAAAGCTTTTTGCTGGTTTTAGCTTTTGTAATCTGCAGGCAAGACATGAATGAGAAAAAAAGTGTGTTCCCAGAGCTCCTTTTTCCTATCTGGATAAAACTAGACGTATCAAAGAATTGACCCTCATGTATTTGCTTGAAAATTTGAAATGGTTAAAAATGCAGTAAAGCCAATTCTGAAGAAAAACAACAAAAAAAGTGGTATTTTTATGACAGCTGCTGAGGCAGCCCCATTATTTAGCCTTCCTGGTTACAGCATGAATGATGCAAAAAGTACTGAGATATTTTGCAGAAAAAGGCTTTGTGCACCTTTTCTCAAGGACACTTGGAAGCACAGTTTTTAATATAATAAGTAAATTATGCCTTTTTCCCCTGTATGTTACTGGAAAACAGCATTGAAGATTATATTATGTCGAACAGATCATCATGTGAAAATTCATTATTTCTCCTTGTTGCACACAGTTTGAATGAATTTTCTAGTTATTCTGGTTGTTTTTCCTTAGCTGTTGTCTAAACGCTTAATGCTGAATATAATCTGTCTCTTGGAAATTGCATGTACGGTTTATAGGCTCCTCCTCTTCCTACTCCAAAGCACAGTTCTTGTGTATATGCTTTCCTGCAATGTTAGGCAATTTGAAAGTTTAGCTGCTTGTTATGAAGCATCTGCTTTAGTAGATGGGCAAGGCTCTGGAAGCTCGAGGTGAGATATTTGGGATGAGAGGAAGAAATCCAGTGACATCTTTTGTTAAATACCTTAATAATGATTAAATATTACCAATACCATCCAGTCATTAATATTTTGTTTTTACTTGGAAGACTGCCATTTTGATGAACTTCATACTTTTGTGCAAGTATTTTAAATAAAATTGAAATCTTGTGCTTTCAAGGTAAAGAATAAAATTATCCACAAAACCCCACAAGAAAAGCAGGTTTCATTTATAATTTCTCACAAAAGCTACATAGTTCTTCCATCAGCATGATGCACCACCAGAGAATGATTAATAGTTTTTTGATTACAGGATTAACCAGACCACAACCACCTTTTTGATTTTCTTTTCCCTTGGGAGGCTGTGTGGCTGAGCGCCTACTTTGTATGGTTTTAGTATCCCATAATTTTTTTTCTGTGATTCATCCTGTTTCTGAGAAGTACACCTTTTATA
>JAAGNO010030820.1:40318-53750 GCA_033439905.1 Ceryle rudis
GCCTAGGCCGACTCCCACGGCCTGCCACATTGGGCTGGAATGGCTTTGTGTGTACCCTAAGCCTGATTATAAGCAGAAAATCTCAGGGTAGGTCAGGCCCCCACACTGCAATTCGGGACAGTTTTCCCTGGCCCAAGGCAAGATGTATCTGGTAGTGATCCAAAAGCTGCTGCTATGTGTTTAGCTGGACAGCTGTGGTCTCTGCTCTTGTAAATCCACAAGGATTTTCCAGGTGTCGGGGAAGGGAGGAGCAAGAAGGCTATCCAGCTTATGGCTCTACAGAGAAGCAGCCAGCACTGTATTTTGAGGGGTGTGTATATATTATATATGTTACCTGCTCAGTCAATCAGTTGCAAAGTATCCAAACTAGATATGAGCAAGGAAAAGATCTGATCTGTGCAGCAAGGTTTAGCTTTTTCCTTCTTAGTTGCAGAAATCTCTCTTATTTTGCTTGATGAATTAAGTCTGGTCAAAGAATATGCTTTATTAATCTCCAGTTCTCAACCTTATTTTGGGTATAACTAGTACTGTGGGTCCTGTTGCCCCCTTCAAAAGGGACTGAATATTTCAAGATGTGCTAGACCAGGTGCGCCATCCATGCTTAACAAGTTCTGTTCACGTTGCTTCAGTAACCTGCAGGTAACAGCAGTTGCTGAAGCTTTCTCTTACTGACAATGTTCTGGCTTTTGATTCAACCTTTACTAGATGTTCATTCTTTAGGGCAGAATTATCCAATTCTTTGGTTCAATTACCATTACTGCTGGCATATTTGCCTTTGTGCTTGGGGCAGTGCCTTAAAGATACCAACTCAGTGTACCCATGTATGCTAACATGATTACATTTGACTTGAGTGCTCTTTGCTGGTTGTTTCTCAATAATTTGCTCTGTTGAATGTTCTTTCTTCCATGGTCAAGTTCAGGAGACACCAAGGTGAGGTAATTATGGCTGTGTGTTGTTATCTGTAGGGCTTTAGTGCAGAAAATTTGCCCCTCGAGTGCACCCATCCCATGTCTGTCTGAGGGCTGTGGATGGCAGGACTTAGCTGCAGTCATCTGATAAGGAAAGGAATTTTTTTTATTGAATTAGAAGTGTTTGTATCTTGGGCTTTGTAAGGAGTAACAGTTGAGATGTCAGTGCTAAACAGAGAAGAGAAATCAGGGGGATTGTGAGGGGGAAAAAAAAAAAAACCCACAAACCAACAAAACCGGGAGATCGTGTGCTTTAATCTGTTTGGTGGTAATGATGTTACCTCTCTGCTCTTATAGCTTTTGGCTTACATGTTCCCTGGGACTTCTGGAAGCAGTAGAAAAAAGTGCTGACAAGGGTGACAGTTGCTGGCCTTACGTGAGCACATTGCTATGGTTAAGTGGTGTAGGGAAAAGGTACTTCAGGATTGTAAGGAGACAGTGGAAAATCAGAGGGAAAAGTGTTGTGTTTGCAGAGCTATCTGCTGAGGATTGAAACCCGAGGGAGAAATTCTGCAACAGTGTAGTTTGTCCAGGTGGATGACAACAGAGCATCCTAGACAAGGACAGATGATTTTAAACACTGATGGTAAGTGGTGGAGTAAATCATCTATATTGGGGTTACCTGACAGCACACAAGCCTCCTGATGTGTGGAGACCCTATATGCTACGGTATTCCTGGTGTCAGTGTGCATGGGTAATATCCTACTCTTAATACAAGCAGAGAAGATGGGATGAATCCTGAGACCTGAACAGAAAGAGCATACATTTATTTACTCTGTATAGTTTTCAGATAAATTGGCACCCTAAAGAGTCTTGCCTGAGAGAGTGTCTGCCTAATTTGACTTGGACAAAGGTGTCCAGCTACCCAAAGCCAGTGTTGTTGTCACTAATGTTATTCAGGAAAAGTGATGCAAGGACAACTGTGGGAAGTGATTTGTCTGCATTGCTGAGATATTGCAAAATGCGGCATGGTAAATTGGGAGCGGTGAATGGGAGACAAAGTCTGAAATATAAAGCCAGTATAGTGCAGACGGAAACTGAAAATTGGTTGATGGGACCTACGAGTAAGAGAGATCAAATTCTTTTCTGAAGAATTGTATGCTCACTGTGTATAGCAGAGTAAATCTAGCTGCTAGTGTAGAAGGGTGTAGGGAGACTGCACAGTCATAGTCAAGTTTACTGCAACTCCCATGTGCTGCAGTCAGAGCAGGCTGCTGGAGGCAGAGGCTCACTGGAGGTGAGCAGTGGAACTGGGTCCCTTGCTCAAATGTTCATGTTTGGCATCTAAAGTCCTTTTTTTGTTGTGCTGTCCTCTGCATTGCTCTGTTAATAATCTTAGTGGTGCTTTTTGAAACGTGCACTTACAGGAAGCTCTGTGATTGATGGGAAGCAGCATTAAAGGATTAATGAGTTGAACTGAATATTCTGTGATTCCTTAAAGTGTCAACATCAGCATGCAACAGCACACTGCAAATTAGCTTGATTCGGTCTTTGGCAGCCAGCACAGGCATTTTCCTGGGCTGGTGTGCACTTCAGCCACTTCTCACTTCAGTGAGGACTCACTGTCAGAGGTATTGTCATACAGGATTAAAAAGAAAAAAAAAGTCATCTTTTTAAAAGTAGGACTATGTGGCTACATGCTTTGAAGGTATGAACTGACACAGCATGAGGGCTCGGATTGGGTGTGCTCTTGGTTTCCCCTCAGACAGTGGAAGTGGCCATTCTGATTGTGTCAGTCTTGTCCTTCTAAGAGCCAATGCGCGGAAAATACTTGTAGAACCTACTGTAATTGATTAGGATGTTTAGTTATCAATATATTTGCTCTTCAGGTGTTCGTGTCCTGGCTGCCTTTTCCAGGTGCTTTCCTTTAAAAAAAAAAAAAAAGGGGGTTGTGTTTATATACATACAGACATATACATACATGCATATCTGTATACTCAAATTTTGAGGACCAGAACATGTGCAGCTTTCACAAACCCTCTGCTCTCTTTGATGTGGGTCCTGAATATAACTGCTTCAATTGGCCCCTGCCTGTGTGGTTGGGCTACCATCGCATGCCCTCTCAGACACCTCTGTATCTCAATTCAACAAATATTCTAGAGTTTTGACAGGTGTGGTCTCATTTAGTTAATGCTGTAGCTGTACCTGCTTGATCCCAAGTGCTTTCCTTCTATCTTTTGTAAAACTATGCTGTCAAAGTGACTATTCTAGAACCAAAAAACATCAGCAGAAATGTTTCATGGGATCCCTTGAGCCCTGTACTTGCTATGTCTTTGTCTTAAAAATGGTTATGTGGTAGGACCCGGTGAGGTTAGCAGGGCTGCTTGCATGCTTAAAGATTACTTTCAAGAATCACAGCTTGCTGTGTTAGAGCTGATTCCTCTTTTGCTCATAGGAACAGTTGACCCAGTGGTCAGCTTAAGGCTGCTGGAGCAGTTTTATGATTAGCTGCTTTGAGTGACCAGTCCCTATTAAATCAACCCCTTCCATTCTGAAAGCCCCTTGAAACTTAGAAAATCTCTACCGTGAAAAAAAAGCCGGAGATGAATTATATATGTAGCATTTAGAAATGTACCAAGACAAGATCTTTGCACAGTACCTATAATTACACACAGCGTTCTGATCTTGAATAGAGGGTTTTAAAAGAAGGTCACATTCAAAACTGCTCATTAATTATGTTACTGAGTGTCAGCCCTTTTAAGGAAAAAGTTCATTCTTCCTTGGCTGAAATGCAAATACAATAGAGATCATATCCCTTCCTAAGGAGCGATTATTTAAAACTAGAATGATGCTTGTGCCCACTAATTAAAAATTGGTAAATCTGTAAAAAATGGAATTTCTAATCCAGGTTTGAATCACTTTGCTATTGTTACTTGTGACTAGGATCTCCGAGACATCCATAAAATCCCGCTGTGTGTCCTTGTCTTCCACAATTAACATTTAGACTGGGTAGTGTTGTTAATGTGCTGTTTCTGTGATGCCACCGTCATTCATAAAGGGACTAAGAAGCCATCAAAGACTTAGTATTTACATATTTTATTCACGGTTAAAAACCCCCAAAACTTGTTTTAACTTTTTTTTAATGAATTCCAAGTTCTGTACACTTCCACATATGTTTCTAGTAGGGCTGTAGAAATAGATTGAGTGCTAGTCAGCCCTTGCAGCTCAGACAGTGCCTCTTTTGTCATGTTAGAGCATAAAATGTTACTCAGATTCTTAATGCACTTGACCTCAGTTACATCTAGATGATGTATCATAGACCGAAAAAGCTGTTAAAGAAACCTTTTAACATTGCCAAGTCAAATGGCTCATTTCAGGAAATACTGGAATAGAGGGTGTTTGTGCAGTCTTTGTGGTAGCCTTCTGCATGCATATTATAAAGCAGCCTATAATTATGGGATCACATTATTACTTGTTTCCACAGAACTCCTGCCTCATTAAGTGCATGGTATGGATATTGCTCCATTTGGGTACAGCCATTCAGTGGTTTTGTTTTTCTTCTGTATTTTCAGTGCATGTTTTTATTCTTTTTGTTTTCTGCAGACTGTGTAAGACTGTTCTGAAAATACTGACTTTTTCCATATCAGTCATTCTTATATTATCTTGCTGTGTGACGTGTTTAGAAATTTAT
Source organism: Ceryle rudis (assembly GCA_033439905.1). NCBI lineage: Eukaryota > Metazoa > Chordata > Aves > Coraciiformes > Cerylidae > Ceryle > Ceryle rudis. The sequence goes on from JAAGNO010030820.1 coordinate 44,918, forward strand.
ATTTCAGAACCCTGCAGTGAAATGGAGGTGTAGTCACACTGTAGAGGTGGAACAAACTTTTAAAGTCCTACCTGTAGGTGTCCAGTAGAAGCTGCTTAAGTTCACTGTGGAGTAATCAGCATTCTGCCCTAACCCCGTGTGAGCAGTTTGGGCACAGAGATGCAGGTAGGCCAACAGACTGTGGGCAGAAGCTGGGAAAGAAAGTGTTGTCTTGGACATCCTGCTTTGACTCCAAGGCCATCCTCCTCACACCTGCACACTCCTTCCCTCATCCCCAGTCCTTGCTTTGTTACATGCCTTTGAGTTGTGGTGTCAGAGAGAGCTGTCCTACAGATTACCTCCTTTGCTTCATCCTTGGAGTAGCTTTAATTTCTGTGAGAGTGAGGAGCAGGTCCCGGTCCACCTGGAAAGACACTGTAACATTGTAATTAAGACCTGTGCATCAGGAAGCTGGAGTTTAAACTGCTCAGGAAATTCTTTAACTTAACTTCTTTCTTACCTAGAATGGCAGAGTCTTTCAAAATTGTTATAAAATTCATATTTACCAGATCAGCCCATGTGAGTGTTTCAGATTTTTAAGGTTACCACAAACTGAATTGATCTATTATCTAATTAAGAAATATGCTTTCCAAGTAATCCTTTATGCGTGTGACACTTAGAAATTCCAGGACTCTCATTAATTTCTGATATGAATATACCTTAAATTGAACATTTTTAGAAATGTCATTTGGCTGCTGGTTTGGTGTGTGGTGGGTTTTTTTTGTTTGTTTGTTTGTTTTGTTTTGTTTTTCCTGTTTCTTCTCTGTATTATTGAAGCTTTGCATTACATTCTTCTTTGGTTGCTGGTTATTGAGAGGAAGCTGTCTATGGTAGTTGTTAACCCTTTAACTAGGGCTACTTATGGAATTCTCACAGTTGCATAGCTGCTATAAGCCTGTTTAACAAATACCCTTAACATCAGCTGAGGCTGGGTGACAGTTGTCAGCTGAATTGAGGTCTGTGTATGTTTTCCAAAATTTTACTGGGAACTTGCAGTAAATAATCTCTCTGTGCCTCAGTTACCCTTCTTTACTGCCATGACTAATCCTTTGCCATACCGTAGAAGAATTGGGAAGGTGAAGATTGTAGACAGAGAGGTTAAAATAGTAGGAACCTGTAAGACAGAAGAAGACTTCATTTAATGCTTCCTCTTGAAAAGCTGTCGTTAGCAGGGATTAGTGTGGTAATGTGGTTGGCAAGTGGTGGTCAGTGGTGAAGCTCTGATTGACTTCGTGGGTTTGGGACCAGACATTGTGAGAGTAACAGGAGAAACAATCAAGGATTTGTTTTAGGGAGAGAATGGGCACATGTCGATACTCTGGCAGCAGAAGAAAACAAAGATACTTTTCAAGCATTTTTTCATCTCGACAGGGACAACTCACACTGTAGTTCCCCGAGATGTTTCCAAGATGAATCCCTAGCTACTATGAATCAGTGACGTTCCCTGGTGTTTTGGTGGAGCTGTGCTCATCTGTCCCAGCTAGGAGACAGGCTTTTGAGTGTGAAATCTCATGGAAGAAGAAAAAAGTTTCAGGCAATTATTTCCTTGTGGAAACCTTCCAACCATGTTATCTCTTATAGAGTTGATGCCAATAAATTGAAAATCGGCTAAGCAAGTAATAAAAGGTTGTGGTATAATTTTACCTGCAACTGTAGAGATCCTGGATAAACTCCCTGGAAATAATAATTGCTCTGAGGAAGACATTGTCGATGAATGAGAATAAGAAGCAATTCAGAATTTGCAGGTTCGTACTAACAGAGGTGCCTTGTCATGAGTGGATAAAGAATTGACTTGAATAGGAGCAGTGTTAGAGCAACACTGCTTGCTCTTGTAAGTAAATTTTTTTTTTTGTTAAAGATTTTCTTGCACTGTTGGTACCCTTGCAGTGTGTTGAGTTGCACCTCCTGAAAATGAATCAAAGTATTAAAAAATGGCAAAAGAATAACAAGATCAGTCAAAGAACCAAACAGAAGCTTTGAGGTTCTGTCACTGCAGAAGTACTAACAGAGCACAATGTACTTTTGGTGTGAATGCCTGTCCCTGAAACTGGGAGACTAGAGTTGAAAGGATATGTGCTCTGTATTGCTCCTGGGAAACTGGGCTCTCAGCTTCCATTAACAATGTATAATGTGTATCTGCTCCTTTTTTGCACAGTAGGGAAGATATCCTACAGATCTGTTATGTTACTTCCTCTTCAGCTCTGAGCCATAGATCATTTTTCATGTGTAAACAAATGAAAATATTGTGGGTTTTTTTTAGAACTCATTAAACTTCTCATTTCATGACACATGGTAAGAGAGGCTATCAAAAGTACCATAGCAGATGAGGATCAGTCTTATTCCAATTAGAAATAAAGTGGGCTTTGACATTTCTGGCTTTTTAAAGAAAGAGAAGATTTATGTGTTCTTCCTTCACACAGACCGCTGTGAGCAGGCTGCATCAGTAGGCTTCAGATGTGAACCTCCATTCAAAATGTGAATTAGCCTATTGTATTTTCAGGGACAAGGTTTTTGGAGTCCATCCACAGCTCATGCTTCTCAGCTTCATCACATGCAGGCAGGCAAATAACCAAAAATCTTTGACCGTCCATTTTCTGCAGTAGGCAAATCAAGAAAGGTAAATGCATGAGGCTGGAAGGAATTGCAAGAGATATTCTGGAGACTTTGGTTGTGGAGGCAGGTTCCCCAAGATATCCTCGTCCTGTTTACCTGGTTCTTTTTGAGTGTCCGGTGAAGCAGTGTACAGCTTCAGTAGGTTCCTAGTTTAATTAGATTTAAATCTCCTTTGCCAGTCTTTCAGACATGTTGAACAACTGCTAGCTTTATACTTTGAGGCATGATCACCTGTCTTAAGGTACGTGTATGCCGCAAACAATAGTTGGCAGTAGTAGGTTGATGATGGCTCTAACAGAAGAGCTCTGGAAAATCAGACTGGAAGCTGAATATCCAGTTGTTCGCTTTGATTTTCTGTGGGGTGTGACTGCCTCCACCTAAGAGTCAGCATAGCAGAGAGGAATGTGGGTTTGCACTCCAGCTCCTCCTGTGCAAAGTTGTGTAGCTGGGCTCAGCCTATTGGGCTTCAGCTGTGACGGTGGTGGATGAAGCTGTGTGCTGAAACATTTCTTATTGTTGCCTTTGCATCAGCACTACTACAGCACTTTGCATCATTGAGTTTCATGTCATCAATTTTGGACCTAATGAAATACTTGTAAACTCTCTTGGCTCAGTGCTTGCTTTCTGGCTAGTCATGCAAAATACTGCAAAGAAGTGAGCCTCAGATCAACCCCTCTGAGAACTCATTCAAAGCTCTGAAGAGTGACAATCCCTATAGCATGTCTGTGCTGCCCCTTTCCCAGTAAATATGCTATACTGTAACAGAAAAGTAGACTAGATGGGTTTGTCTTGGTTCTTTACAGGAACAGATTTGCTGATTTGATCTTCTAACCGTCTTTTGGGTATTTATAATTAGTGACTTGTTTCAGGAATCTGAGTCAGTCTGACTGGTCTCTAGTTCCCTATGGGGCTGTGATCCTCTTTCTGGTTTATGGTGGTCTTGTGCTTGCCTTCAGGCAGTGCCTTAGGACTTCCCTTGTCTCCTGTCAGTTTGCAGTGTCAGTGTTTTCTTCCATTATTAAGTGTGATGTTTTATTTTGGGGTTGGTTTTATTTTGAAACATACCCAGGATGTTAGAAGGTCTTGATGTATCCAGTTATGCCAATGGATATTTTGGATAAGCACAATTGTCTTCATAGTGCATGCCCCTCTCTCAGGGCTGGCATAGGCTGAAAGATGGGAAATACTGGACAACTTTATTTTCCTATTACATGTTACTGGAAAGCTGTTAGTGAAAGACTCTGCTAACCAGACCCATCAGTGTGACAATTTGCAGGAACACTGACTTTGCATAAAAGCTGACAGCATTAGCAAATGCCGCTGTAGTTACAGGAAACTGATAGATAAATTATTCAATATAGACATGTTCTTTAAAAACAACTCCTGATTTTATTAGCCAACAAGTATTCAGAAGACAGAATGCAAACATGCAGCAGTGCTAATTGTGTGTTTTCTCTGAGTCAAGCAGTTGGCATGGTACTTTAATTTATTAGCAGTCTTCCTAAATGTATCCTGGGTGTTCACCACAGGCTGCATCGGTCAGGGCTGTGATTCTGAAAATCTTGACATTCCTAAAGCAGAGTTAACTCAGTGTTACTGTAGCAGAAAAGTAACTAGGTTTCTGGTTGGCAGTTCACAGCCGTGTTACCTTGCTAGCAATAAGTCCATTCCCCTTTTATCGTGACCCAAGATAAGGATGAGTCTAGTCTCTCAGCGAGTAAACTGTGGCCTTAAAGATGCTGGAAGTTCTGCTTGCTGGAGGTGGCTGGGTTGTGTGCTTGTCCACTATATGGTCATCAGAAGCTTTATAAAAGTGATCCTACTGGTACCATCCCTATTCATCTCTTGCTTGGCTATGGACTGGGAGCTCCTCAGAGTTTAGGACATGCTGAATGGGGTCTTGCTCAAAAGGGGAACATTGTGTATGAGTTGTTAGATGGTTGTGTTTTGCTGACCATTATTAACAGTGCCTGGACAAGCAGCATCTTTCTAGAGAATGCCAAATCTTTGATTCATGACACTGCACCTGGGGATGAGGCCTTAGGCAAATCTCATTTAGCAAGTCTAACCAGTTTAGAACCGATTTCCTCTCAGACATACGGAATTAACAAAATAGAGTCCATGCCTGTCCAGCATAAGAACTGACTTTTCATTTTCCGCTACTGGGAGGAGAAAAGAAATAGTTGAGGTTGAGCTTTCTTACATTTTTCTCCTGGTTACACCTTCATCTTTATCCTCAGTTACGACAGCAGTATGCATTACAGACTTAGTCTTTTTTTTTTTTCTTTCAGAAAGTTGCCCTAAAAAGCCTTAAAAGCAGGAGGTAGGGATGAAGTCCTTGCTTTCAGCTCGTGATTCAGCCACTGTTGCGTTATCTTTGGCAAGTCACTAAATCTGCCCTTTGCTGCGTTTCTGTGAAATGAAATCCTTCATTTCTAGTTGGATAAACTTGGGAGATGAGACTCCCATTGCTTTTGGTGACAATCCCTGTGCTCATGGGCACCATGAGACCTAGCAAAGTTGACTGATGTACAAAATCTTCTCCCTACCCTTCCCCCGTCAAACAGTGAATATCTTCTATGGCTTTGTTCAGCTGCGCTTTTTATTACCCAAATTTTGGCAGGAGTTAATTCTGCAGGTAGGGTGTGTGCTGATTAAGGGTGACAGTGCTGGAAAATGGTCCATTTGCTGGTTGTTGGCTTGGAGCTGGGAAGGGAAGTCTGTTCTCCTTCCTTCTTGGGCAGTTCCATGCAATACATAAATACCATCAATTTGCACTTCATAGGTGCTTCTCCCCTGCCCAGCCTTTCCCAGAATTTGCAAAGCAGTAATTAATCTTCATTTGTGCTGTTGCAATATTACACTCATTGTAAGACATGGTGGTAACTAGAGCACAAATTAGTTAAGGCTGTGCCCAAGGTCATGCAATAAAAAGGTGTAGCACCACAGAGAATTCTCCTCTGTGACTACTCAGCAGCACTTCCTCACTGCAGCATATCTGTGGCACATGATACTCAATCAGATGATACCTGATTTATAGGTCCCATCAGTCTGGTCTGCAGCTTGTAAGCACATTGTTTTTCACTCTGCAGTGTAACTATGGGATTCTTGGAAACAAGGAAGCTTTTGGTAAATTAAGTTGTATTACCTGTGTTCTTTTGGTTGATGCTGGTACCATCTTTTGTAAGATTTGGTGAATCATCCTCTGTGAAAGACATGAAAGGTCTTCTGCCTGCAGATCTTCTCCATTCTGTAATGAAAGATGGGGTTTAGTTGTTTCATTTAGACTCTGGTCCGAATGGAAACCATCAGTGTAGCCTGTCTTTCAGTGGAATCTGCATTTCTGTGGATATCCACCCTGGATGAGAACAGGCATTCTGAAGGCCTAAGCTTTTCAATGGCACATGGTCTGATGCGTATAAAGGGATGTAAGCTATGATGGCAGGAGAGATTCTACTTACTGGAAAGGAGACTTTGGTGTAACCTTGCACGTGTTACTAAAAGCGGAGAAGGAAGGTGTTGCTAATCCTATGTTGCAATTCACGAGTCTTTAATTCTTTTAATAAAATGAGTGCCTTTTCCCTTTAATACTGCCACTAACTCAGAGCTTTTGCTTTGTTTCAGATTGTGGAAACCTGAACTAAAATATTCTGTGACAGACAACGACACTAAAAGGTGGGTTTTCTGTTTTTGTTGGTCTGCTATCAGTCATTCCAGAGCACTGGAAATACTGTACATCTCAACTTCACTAAGATGGATTGCGTAATGAATCTCTGTGGCTCGTTCAAACAAAACCAAATGGTTTGACAGGATTCCTCCTATGTCTGCATGTACGTGTGCTATGTATTTTGATGGTGTGTTAAATAATAAGAAGGTGTACATTTCCTAGGCTTCACAGTGAAGGTGTTTATGGCACAGAAGTGGAAACTTAAGTGAAAATAAAAATGCATTGAGTTTTTTGCAACTTTTCTGTGCGGTGTCTGTCTTCTGTAAGAAATGGCCTGCTGGAAGTATGAATTGAGCTAGCCAAAAGCCAGTGTTGCTGAGTACGAGCACTGCAAGCTGAATCTGTGATGTGGCATTTTTCTCTTCTCGCACTTGGAATTTAGGGGTCGTGGTTGCCAAGAATGTTCTCTCCAACATGCGCTGAGTCTTTGTCAGTCACCACATGCTCACCTTGTTTTGAAATTTCGTTGCTCTGCTTTGTTGAAATGTTTTATTGATATTGTTTACAGAATACTCAAATCTGCAGCACAGCACAGATGCAAAGAAATGCTGATCCCTGGATTTCCCACCGCACCCTGGCATTATCTAGTCAGAGGGTTTGTGTAATGGTTGCAGACAGCTTTTGGTTATTTGAACGACTCAAGTGAAAAACAACACAGACACCAGTAAATACCATTTTCACTTTATCCAGTGGTCGTTGCGAGGACAATTATTTGGTAATTCCTCTTTATCCAAGACAAGTGCTGATCTCAGCTCCTTGAAGCTTTCAAGCACTAGGTTTATCTGGTGACATTGCAGAGCCATGATGAAGGCATAGGGTTGTTTTTGTATTTTTCTTTCCTGGAGCTGGTTATTGTCCTCCTTTCTAGGGTGAGGAATGGAGTAAAAACTGGGACATATGTTACCTGTATCTGTGTGCTGGGGGCAGTTTCTTCTGGCTGCAATATTGCTGCTCTTACTGCAGCCCCTCTTCTCTCTTGGAGGTTCTTTTTTCCTATGTCTGAAGGCGTGACACTCCCTAGAGTACATGTCTTCAGCAGGAGAGTGGGTGGCAGTATTGCAGCTGCAGAGCAGCAAGATCTCTGCTGGGTGTTTCAGAGTGCAATGTTTGTCACCATCTCTGAAATACTGCATTGTAACTGTGACAGGCTGCAGTGCAGACATACTGTTTGTATTTCCAAGATGCTAAAAGAATTCTGTAGTCATGTAAGCCTGGCCTCGTGTGTTTGTGGAAGGCAGTGAGAGAAACAGGTGAGGTGTGAAAATTTATCAGCATGCCTCCAGTTGTCAACATACTTGAAACTGCCAGGGTCCTGCTCATGCTATTAATCCTTGTCTAGCGAGAAAGTCTAGCTTTGATTTCAGTGAGTACAAGATGGTTTGTTTTTTTTCTTAGCCGCTCCTTGTCAGCCTCTGTATGTCATTGAACATGATTCATTAGGAAAAAGTTAAATGGTCAGGAAGAGCGAGGTCTTTCAAAGCTGTAATGGGGCCCAGTCCAATAACTCTGATGGGCAAGAGTGATTTGAGCATCTGAGCTTAGTATAGATGAAGCTGTTTGGTGAGTGCTCTTTCAAAGAGCAGCAGTGAAGTTGAGGAGAGTTCATTCTGCATTTTAATTCACTGGTGCTAGTCTGAGCTTCAAAAGTCTTGATGGCAGGTGTTGAGTGTGCTGTCTGCTCTTACTAAAAGCTCATCACAAACAGGGGTGTGTGTAACCAGAAAGTCAGTGCAGGCTGGTGAGCTGTTGGCTTAAAGAAGTAGATAAATTCTTGTCTGCTCTTAGAAGTGAGTAGTAAGCTAATTGTCCCAGTACCCAGAGTATGGGTACTTTGAGCTGCTTGAGCTACTTGCAGTTTATCTTGTGGGGAAGAGGTGTACTTGCATAAATGGAGAGAAAAAAGCTTCCTGTAATTAAATAATCGTTTGCCTAAATCCCATTTTAGTAAGCTGATCAAACAGTGAGTGCAGGCTGCAGGAGCAGCCCCAGCCCAAAGCTGAACAAACACTTCAAATTTTGAATTTTGTTCAGTTCTGTCTGATACTATTCTCTTTCCCTTTTCTCCTGTGTGAATCTAAGGCACATTTAGATCGTGCTACTTTTTCACAATGTTCAGCTCTCCTCTTCGACTCAATAGCCTTCCTTATAACCCTCTCTTAACCTTGTCCCGGCCCAGGTAATGGCACAGAAAAAAATCTTCACACATTTCTTGGTCTGATTCCATTGCATCACATTCTGAACTGTTCCAAAGCACCTTCCCTCTCCTTGCTCACCATATAGCAGTTTTGTATATTGCACAAAGGAATGAAAGCAAGACCATTTGTCTCGGGCTTGTCTCTGCAAGCTCAGGCACATATTGAACCTAAATATTACCTAATTTTTCATAATTGCAGAACAATAAATCATCAAAGCAAAACATGAAATGTAAATGCAACAGTTGTGCTTTACTGAGAA
>JAAGNO010030820.1:53850-81051 GCA_033439905.1 Ceryle rudis
TAGCAGAGGTGTGGGGCTTCCGTAGCTTGTGAGAATTAAGGACAAAAGACTAAGCAGATGCAACGTCAGTGGGCTCGTCAGGGAATATGACGGAGCGGGCGCGCGATGTGGAAGGCAACAAAACCACATTTTAAAATCTTATCAGAATATTTCACAGGAAGAACATGAGTGTATGTAGGAAATAGTTCCTAGACCTGTACTAATTCATGGTGAATTTCCATGTGCACAAAAAATTGAGAGAATTTTATCAAAAGACTGAAGACCTATAATGCCTACCTTATGCTCTCGTGTGTGGTGGCTACTGCTTGCAAAAATTGTGCTCACCCTGTTCTCTCCTCCTGCAGAGAACAGAGTCCGTAGATGAGCATTTCAGGAGGGCTGTGAAGGTCATGGGTGATTGAGCCATTTTCTGGAGAACCTTCCTCTTTCCATTGAATCTAGGAAAAAGTTTTTGAATTTTGGACACCTCTGTTCTCTGCTGAATGTGAGGTATGAAGAAACTAAGTGAGCTGGTATTCTTACAAACCTTGTAAAGAGCCAGAGCTGGCTGAGCATTTACCTCTATACTGTTAAAAGAGTGATAAGAGAACTATGATCACCAATTTTATCGTGGTCTTTTGTATGTCTGTCTTTAAAATTGCTGTTCTTTTGGGCTGTTTATCTTGCAAAAGTGGTCTGCTATAGCTCAGCAAATAAATGATTGTAATAAAGCATCTGATCACTTGGAGAAATCTGTCATCGCACCAGGGTGTACTGGTTCTCTAGTTCCCAGTGTAAGATTATGCACCTCAAGTTGCTTTTCCAGACCTGCTCACATATGGTCATCATTACCAGTCTAACAGTTTACTCTGCTGCTAGGAACAGCACTTGTGCAGGGATTTATCAAGGCCAAGAGCTCCCACAGCAGAGGTTCCTGAGGAGGGTGTTGCCATGTGTGTGGTACAGGGGAGAGAGGACAGTCCACATGGCCAAACAACAAGGATGCTCTCCTTAGGCCCACTCCTTTCTCTGTTATGGGTTTCCTGTGTGATGTTCTTTTTGTGCTAAAATAAAAAAGGAAAAGAGAAAGCCAGACTCATTTCCCTGTTGAAGCCATTGACATCACATCTGGCATCCTTTGGTTTGATTCTAAGAGCTGCTAAATACCTTAGAGAGAAAGTCACATGTGGCAAAAGCTATTTAGACTGAGACTTGGCTGTTTGTGTTGAAGTCACAAGGAACTTGAGCTTACTAAAAAAAAAATAAAATTAAAAATCCAGTTGATTGGAAGTGCTTCTCATATTGTTGTTCCAAGTGCCCCTCTCGTAAGAAGGAGCCCTCCAGCACATGTGGTAGAGAGAGGGTTTCTCCATCTAGGGATCTAATGTGGTCTTCACCCTCATCAGTGCTTTGCCAGGATGTGCATCACGCTACCTTGCACTCTCAGTGGACAATCCTGTTAGCCCTGGGTGGCAGGAGGACTGTGGTCTGGCCGCTGTGCTGAAGAGTTAGAGAAAACACATGTCCTGGGCTGTATCCATCAGTGTGTTGGAGGCCATCAGTCTGTGACATTAATGAGCCCTGTCTTGCAGACTCGCTTCCCCTGTTTGTATGTAGAAAAGTAGGCAGGGTGCCAGTGTGACGCCTTCCTCCCGAGAAGCCTGTGGGTAAGATGGGGACCAGGGAAGCCCGTCTGCCCTAGCTCCTGTGCCAGAGAGGAAGTGGGAGGTGTTGAATGAAGATTGCAGCTGTAGTATCTTTACTCTGGTAGTGCAGGCAAACCAGCTGGCACCCATATGACTCTGAACCATCTATGCTTACAATATTAAGTCTAATGGACTGTCTTTCTAATTGGCATGGCTCCTACTGAAGTCAGCACAAGTGTGTCAGTATTACACAGCAGCAGAACTGGCTTGTTGGTTTTGCTCTCAGGTGCATCAGGGCATTCGGACCAGATGTCCAAACCCCACTCACTCAAATAATTCAAATCCTGAGATAATGAATATACAGAAACTGGTGCTTTTTTTAAGGGCCACTTTGTTTTTCTTTGTCTGAGATTAATATAATGTATAGAGATACAGAGTTTAAAAAACAGCAGTTTTCTGAGTGATAGCAAATGCTTGAGTTAATGTTCTACCAAACAGCAGATGTGAAACCCAGAGGCAGGGCCAGAATAATATTAATTGAGGGAGTATCTGAGGAAGTTGTTCTTATTGACACCCACAGCTCCTGACTGCTAGTTAGTTAACCAAGTAAGTGTTTGTGGGTTGTTTTTTTAATGAAAAATTCCATTGCCATCAACATCTTCAGGAAAAAACCAGCAAATGGAAGGAACAGGTGGTATACAACTTCTTTAAAAGGAAACAGCATATTGTAGAACTGCAAGCGTCTGCTTCTACTTAATGCTCAATCTTCAAACACTCTGTGATGCAGTTCATTTATTTGGAATAAATTACTAGACCAGCCAGTAGGCCCTTAAAATACTTTTGGGTTCTTTTAATCCTTATTTTAGTAATTCAGTGGGGTAAAAACGTATCCCTTGTTACCTCCTGCAAGCCATACCAGGAGGCTGGAGGCAGTAGGATAACAACAATTTCAATTAGATCTTTCTCCATAGCAATGAGTGGGAGTTTTGTTCTTCAATGGGAGTAGGAGCCAGGCCCTTTCTTTGTAATATAGCAGTGATGTCCTCTGAGACAGTATTAAAGAAGCGACATTAAGCCCTTTAATTCTAACCTGAAAAGTTTAAGCAAGACAAGTCTCTTTGGAAAGAGAAAATATCTTTTATGAGATTATCTGATATATCAGGAAAAACAGGCAAGTTTGCAGGTAAGTGATGAAGACCTGGCTAAAAGTTGCTATTCCCAAAATTTTTTCTTGGTGTTTTTTTTTCTTTTTTTCCTCCTCCCATCCGTAAGAGATGTTATCTTTATCTACAAGGTTTGCTTCACTTACAGCCTTTGAGCATAGTGGCTGTAATGCCTTTATGACATGAGTATCTTTTGTTATTCATGGGGAGAAAGCATTTCAATGTGTAGCACTCAGAAATAGAAGCTTCTCTATAACTTGCAGTCCTGACTCATATCCTATTCCTAGATTTTTATCTCAATTCCTTACGTGCTCACACATTTCTGCAACCATTACCACTCAACAGGTGCTATGTCAAGAGTTTTTTTTCTTTCATACAGTCACTTGGGTTTTTTTCCACTGGTAGCAGTGGCCACAGAACAGGGGTTAAAGCTGATCTGATAGAACAGTATTGATGGTCTCGCTGCAGCTCTGCCTAAAGGGAATGTCAGATTTTCCATGCGGCCAGGTCTGTCAGGGAAAAGGGATGACATCCTGAAAGAATTTACAGTCACAGGAAGAGTCAGTTATTTTTCTTCCAGCTCTTAGCTGCTACGGACACAAACGTACCTCATTATGTAAAGGCACTACTATATCTCTTTTAGTGTTTCTTCTCACTTTGGAAGCATATGAGATTAATGGGAACCATTCACCAAATTCTTGCTTTGCAGACTTTGAAAAATGAATTCCAGAATTCAGCTGATTTGTCTGAGCAATGTTTAAAGGCAGGATTTTTTTCACTTCGAAACTTTCAGATGAAATGCCACTGCTTTGCCTTTTTACTATTACAATAATCTAGTTATTTTACTCTATGAACAAAACACATAACACTTTTTAGGATTCCTCTCCTCTGGAAATTTACGTATAGCTAAAATAACTTTGTCAAGTCATTGGATTTATAATTCCTAGTCTGTTAAGGAGTAATGTCTCAAATCCTGACGAAACCCGCCCTATGCTTCTAGGGAGTGCAGTCTGATTCAGCAAAGGAAATGTGAGCCTAGGCATTGAGAGAGTTGGGCGTGACTGGGACCTCATAACATTTAAATCCTGACTAAAAAAGAGGAACATGCTTGTTTAGAGGTCCATGTCACTATCTTTATTTAATCACTTTTGGTGCAGAGGGCTGTTTACGCTTTGCTGGTTTTCTCCATTAGATTTATAATCCAAACACTGTACAACGTGGTGCTTTGCACTGCTAGACATTGGTATAAATGTAGTTATCTCACACTTGGATGCGGGGGAGGTTGCTTTGAGCTGAGGCTTCCAAAGGCCCTTCTGAACAAGAGTTTAAGGGAATTGTGTAGCTAAAAATATGGAAACCTCAATCCTCAGTTTTTAAGTGCAGGCCTAGGAGAGATTTGGCCGTGGCACAGAACTGTAGGCATGAATTCAACTGATTTGTGTGCTTTTAGCTGAGCTGTCCCACTCAGACTGCTCTTTCCAGCTATTTTAATCAAAAGCTCAGAGCTAGGGAAAATACAATGCATCGCAGTGGCTCTGCATTTGAAATCCAGAACTTTATAAATTGTGGGGTTTCTTTTGTGTGTGTGTTTGTTTTTTTTTCCTTCTTTGAGGTACCTGCTGAACTAAATAATGATCTCCCTATCAAAAAAGTTATGGGAATATGTGCAATGGTGATAGGATCCAGGTAGGAGGCAAGGCTCTGTATGGTTGAATGTTTGCATTGGAGAAATGCTTTTGGACTTGGGGCTGGTTTGGAAAAACACTAGTTAAGGAATAGCAACTGCCCAAGAATCCTCGTGATGGGATGGGAGGTGAATGGAAAGGTTCAGGGGTTGTCTGTTCCCAAAAACTTACCTGCACTGAGTCACAAATGAGTCTGAAGTCATACATGACTGTGGTTAGAGGGAAGCCCATGTTCCCCAGCAGCGTACAGCCCTGCGTCTTTGCCTGCCCTGTGGCTGGGGGGACAAGTTTAGGAGTCAGAAAAAATGCCATGTTACTCTTTTGTGAAGATGTTTAGTTAGCTGAGACAGACGGAGTGTGAAAGAGGAGCCTCCTTGGAGATCCATTTCCGAAGTACAAAGGGAGCATTAGTATCTGCAGTTTGCATGAAAACAAGTGAGGCACATCTCAAGACGTTAATATAATCTGTAGACAGTAGGTAAGTCTGCAGCCCAGCTGAGATCAGACTACAGTCTTCTGAGCCCCATGCAGTGCTTTGTTGTCTCTTGCATCAAAGTGCCTGTTTTCACTGTAAATCTTAATTAACAGCTTATCTTGATCTAACAACTAAGAGATAGCTGCATAATGCAAACAGTAACAGTACGGACAGATATGTGTATAATCTTACATTTTGTTTCTAATTAGAATGGGGTACATGCATTTGAGGCACGTTATAATGTATCAGAAGGAGCAAATACAGACACCAACCCATCAAGTAGGAAACTATTGCTTTGAATTAAAAGCTGTTGCTTTTCTCAAGGAAATACAAAGACAAGTTTCATATGTGAGCTGTGGGAGCTGACCTAGAAAGCTTGAACTTTTAAATACAATTCTGACTGATTCTGCCAGTATTTTTATATTAACAATTACACATTTTCATAATAAGCAAGAGCTGAAAGTACAGATGGTTGTGCTTAAGCTCTTCATGTCAGAATGCAATTGCACGTGTTGTGTTTGTGCTAGAAAGTTTGAAGCATCAGGGCCAGGTGCTTATTTATTTCTGAAATTGATGTAGCTCCGTTGATTTCATCAGATTTGCACCCACATGCATTTATAGCAGCCAGCGAACAGGCTCTTGACTCTCTAAAATGCACCATGAAGATACTGAGCAACATCTGTAACATAGCAACAGGAAGGCCTTTATGCTGCTATTACTGCTGGCCTTGGAGGTTGGAGGTAATAGTGAGCATATGGCTTTCTTTTTGGTCAGGCTAGTAAAATTGTGTAATGCCTACCAAATTTACATCAATAGCCACTTACGGCAGTGGTGCGAAAACCCAGCTCTGAGAAATCTTGGCTTTGGTTCAGTGCAGAGGGTTGGGAAGACATCACACAGCAGCACATCTCCATGGTTTCTTCTTGCTTTCTATGGGATTAACACTTCTCCTGTGTGAAGCTTGGTCTTCCTGAATCCATCAGAAGCTTTGCCAGCAGGGTCTGGTGCCTCTGTTGTCCCCTTCCAGGTCCTCTGGAGCACTGTTGCAGGCAGTGTGGACAGCAGAAGCCCCAGGCTGCCATCCCATACCAGGCCATTTTCTTTGGCTGTTTTGTCTGGGCGTGAAAAGGAAGTGCCTTTTGTGCATGGCAAAGAAAAAGGTATTGAGGCTGGAAAAGCAGTCGTGGGCCATGAGCAGCAATTTAGGTATTCCTCAGGATCAGCTTCTCTGCCGGTGTTAATTGTCACTGAGGCCTGAGGTCTGTGCAGCACCTGCTGTGGCTGCTTTTTGCCTGCTGTCAGGTATCTCACAGTCTTATGCAAATGAACCATTTAGGAAGATGAATTACTTGGATCAAGCCATTCTGGAAAGCATAGTACTGGGTCAAGTACGAGTCAGGTGCCTGAAAGATGTCCTATATTTACACAAAACGTAGCATTACTTTTTCCCTTGGTATCTTTTGTGTTTTTCATGTTGCTTATTATTTCTGCAAGGGCAGAGAGGGAGGTACCATGAGTGTAGTAACTACTGCCTGTAGCAGATGCAGCCAAAAGAAACAGAAAATGGCTTTCTGGATGTTTTCTGCATCTTGGGATATATTAGGTGTTTCATGTGCTAACAGAACAAGATGTAAAAATTACTTTGTGTTCATCCGTCACCGTGTGAGATGGAAGAAACGAGTCTCACAAAAGTACTACAGTGCAGGAGCTTGGCTTGTTTGTTTCTGCTCACCATGGGCAGCTACCTCCCTTCTTAAAATGATTTTCTGGTCTCTCAGTGAATAGACAAAAGTGATGCTGTTTTAACAAGTGCAATACAGGGGAGAGCACGTTTCATATGAAGGGTATTTCAAAACAAAACGTAGAGCAGAATTTGAACTGTTTGATCAGCACTGCTAATCATTAACAAGTAATAGAATAATTTGCAGTTCAGAGAAATCCTGTAGCCTGTTTGTTCCTATGGAGAAATTTTACTACTTTCACTGTGTTCTTTGGGGTAACTGCAATCATCTGAAAGAAAAAATATAAAGGAAAAGCTAGCATCTTCTGCTGCACCTCAGCTGAAGCAGCTCTGCATTTTCTTGCCCACTGTAATGAAGTAAGAACCTCCCCTCAGGAAGATGATAAAAACTGATACACAAATAGAAGCTGCTTACCAGTTGTCCTACCCAGCTCCCTTCTAGGACCTCATGGATGAACTCACACTGTCTGAGTGCATGATCACTTCTGGCTGGAAAGGTCAGAGAGTGATCAAAAAGAAATGCGAGAACCCTGCAGACTGTCCAACTGCTGGTGGAAGGGCACCCCTATTAGGACCCCTGGCATCAAACTCTATTCTGTATCACATGGTTGCAATGAAAGCAGCAGGATTAAAGCTGGGTGGGCCTTGCAGGTTGTTTACTGAGGCAAGAAGGTTCAAATTCAGCTGAGCAGTACATAGAGGGGCTGCCTGGTTGGAGACCTGTGGGTTTTATGAGGGATATACCATTTAGACTCCACAGGCTGAGAAGATCATTTGGGGTAGCAGGAAATTCTGGTACATTTTCTAGGTGGAATTCAGGAACAGGATGTGTTTCCTTCATGCTGACTTTACCTGCCCTTCCTCAGTGAGTCCCTATGGCTGTGCAAAGAGTGAAATCCCTGACTGGCATAGAGGGGCTGCCATTGTGTTTAGAAGTGTCTTGTAGTCCCAGTTGCGAAGATGAATTTTGAAGATGCGAGCGTTCTGGTTTGAGAGGAGTATTTGTTTGACAGGTCATAGAAACTGGCCGCTGTTGTTGTAGTTGGTGCAGTCTTTTTTTAAAACTGTAATCTCCTGGGGTGTATTCAAATGTAAATATTCATGCTGTCTGCTGCTTTAGCTGAAGCATGTCAGGCAGTCATGTCACCTCCTTATAATGACCAGCCTTGTTGTAGGCTTTTGGAGTGCTGCTTTCCTGCCATGCAACCTGAATGAGTATCTGTCCATAAGCAGCTTGTTAAGGGCTGCCTTAAGAACACTCCTGTTCTGTATCGTGTTCCAGAAGCTATTTTCTCCAGCTTGTATCTGGTGATGCTGACATTACAAAGATGTGGGATCTTGGAACTCTTCTTAGCATGAACAAGTTTTGTATTTTTGCTGTGTGCCTTCTTAGGGATAGAGAGGTGTAGGAGATGCTAAGAGTAGTAACTTGCTTGTATGGTACATGTTTTGCAGGTAAGGAATGAAGCTGGGACTGAAGGTTGCCCAGGTCTCATGAAGGTTACAGAGTGTATTTGCAGAAGCAGCAATCTGTATCTCATTATTAATCGTTAGAATTAGCGTCAGTGCAGAAGAGAGTAGGCAAGCCTCAGACAACTTTATTGTGGTTATGAATCATATGGGTACAGCAGCTGTGATTTGTGGGTTCAGGGCATTTTTAAAGTGCATGACCTTGTGGCTAAAACTTGCTTTTGCAAGAGTAGAAACCAAACCCAAAACAAAAAACAAGAAGAACAAAACAACACATGGGGAAAAAAAAAAAACAAACAACCCTCAAGAAAACCCCAAAACCAAACCAAAACCAAAATAAAACGCCACCACCAAAAAACCACAGAGGGACATTTAGGCAAAGCAGAGTGACTGAGCTGATCCAGAAGTATTGAAAAAGCAGTGGGGTTTTTTCTGTTTCAGATGTCAGTTTAGAGTCTTTGAGCAGGAAAACCCAAGCTTAGCCGTTCAGGTCTGGAAATATTGCTGGCCTGTCTGCAAATCCTGTTTCCCCCTTGCACATAGTCCTGTGGTGCCTTTGGAACTGGAGTGTTTTGCAGAACCTTCTACCTGAGAAGGCAGCATGACTCAGCCCTGCAGCCAGGTCAGCATAGCTGAGCCCTTGCTATAAGGCTGAGGAGTGGTCACTACTCTGCACTCTGTAATGGTGCAGAGTAGACACTGCCCTGCCTGTTGGCTGTGTCTGCCTTGATCAGGAAGCAGTGTTAGCTTCCTGATTAGCTTTGTGTGGTGGTTGGAAGTTGGGATTCAGGTATCGGTTTGGGAGTGGCATACATGGAATCAGCATGGGGAAGCAGGGCGAAAGCTCAAGTTTTGCCCATACAGGTGCAGACATCGCAAAGAGATTCTCAGGAGTTGTTAGCCCACTGTGGGTTTTTTTTTGCATCAACCTTCTCAAGAGCAACAGATCTCAAGAGTCTGTCATCTAATTTAGGAATCTGAAAACAGGCCTCTGAGCAGAGTATGAGCAAAGGTGATGCTGCCTGGGACCTGGTCTGGGGCAAGTCAGATTGTTTCTGGCCTGTTCTCCAAGCAGATCGAATAAAATATTTTAACTGTGAAATAATTCCATACTCCTGAGAAGTAGCTTGTAAAATGTCAGTGCTTGCATTTCTAGAAAGGCTACTTTCTTCAGCTCCAATTCATTTCCTCTGCAAATACGCTACATGGTTTTATAGGCCTACGTGAAATTTGTATGTCTCAATATATGTGGTGGTAGGTGCTTTGTGTGGGAGCTGTCATGTTTATAACTTTGATTTAAAACTGTCTTTGATTCTTCTGTTTAAATCTTGCCTTCCTCTGGAGGTGTTTTCTGATATCTGTTTGATTCAAAAGCATGCTGCAGAAGCTCTTCTCCACCAGTGACCCGTGGGCAGGTGTATTGATGCGTTACTGGGAGATGGGTGCCACACGTGCTCCCGTGCACATGCCCTGTTGCAGAGACCGGTTGGTGTGTTTTACAGGGCACTCTGTCTCTCCACAGAATCCCTGTGATTTTGTCTCTCGTCTTGGTCTTGTGTAATGCAGTTGTGCTGTGTTGTGCTAGGTCATGCTTTTAAAAACTGCAGGACTTTTGACTGCGTATTGCAAATTGAACAGGAAAGATTGCTTGGATTATCATCAGGAAAACAGTAGAAGACATGACCTTTCTTCTGCTCCTTGGGGTAGAACAAAGATTTTTGTAGCATTCTGCTTTGAAGCAAATTGGTAAATAGCAGGGATGTTCTTATTTATAACAGGTTAGCTGCTGGGGAGTCCATAGGCTTCCTAGGTGCTGAAGGAGATGGGGTGGAAAAGACATTAGAGATAAGAACTTTTTTTTTAAAAAAAAAAAGTCATGCAGAGATGTGGAAATAACTTATTCAGGCAGGAATAAAAAAATCTGGGAAAATTATGCCAAATCAAGCAGTGCAGATGAAAATTTTGCTGCAGAGCACAGACTGTGGCTATTTACCATCAAGAGGTTAGACTGGGGATATTATAAGCGGCAGGGAGTGCAGAAGCTAGGAGATAAAAATGACCATAAGGTCAGTGCTCAGAGCCAGGTAAATGAGCCATGCTGTAGGACAGGACAGGGGCAGCGCCACAGCTCCCTGTAGAAGTGATCCAGAGGTGATGTATCCTGGTGGTGTCCTTGACAAGGAGAACAGAGCTGACAACAATTGTGCTTGTTTGAATTCATAGTGAATTTGGTATGATAAAGTTCATACAGTATGACCTGTGTGTATAAAACCAGTGAAAAACTTCAGGACTCTGAAGTTTTTAACAGACCTTTTTTTTTTTTTTAACAGATTTCATACTTTAGAATACCTTGTAGTGTCTCTCTAGTATAGGAGTGAAGACCACTTGCTCCCCAGAGTGAGGGGGAGTCTAAGAAACATGAGCTTTGCAAGGATCTGGGAAAAGCCTCTGACTAGGGTACAAAATCACGTTAAAAGCTCTTCAGCAGGGAGGGGCACTACGGTCAGCCCCACCTTTTAAAAAACATGTCTTCATTGTGGGAGCAATGGTGGTTTCAGGTGTTAAAAGTTGGTGGAGAATAAAGGGAGAGGTGGTGTGCCTTAAACATCTAGAACTTTCAAGTGTCTTTTAGTAAAAGTAACATTCAGTTCCCCTTTTTCTGTGTGGTAGCTGCTGAAAGATGGTCTTCCATTATCAGACATGATTATGACCTGAATATTTCTCCTGAGCTTTCAATATCAATTTCATGGCAAGTATTGCGGAAAACCACAGTTCTACATATTATGGGATACTTCTTTGAAATGTTTGTGTTTTAAAATACAAATGGAAAAAGATACTTTTTAGAGAAAGATAGGAGCAGTTGGTGCATCGCTGTATTATGAAGGATCTAAAGTAGGCATAATAGTGGCCTTTAAATCTAACTTTTTAATTACTGTAATGTTTGACTATTACATAGTTCTGGGAGTGAGTATCAGGAAGTGACAATAATGATGTATCTGGCCTATACATTCAGGTAGGGAATCCTACAACCTATCTACACTTCCCAGACCAGATGTTTTATATGTTACATGTTTAAATTTTTCAGCTTCATATAACTTCTTCCCCAGACCAATCCTTTCTTATGATCTAAATTTTGGCCTTCATATGTATGCCTGCAGCCCAGCTAACCTCTGTAATTTATAGCACTGTTGCTGGTCCTTCCATGGTTCTGCTGGCTGTGCAAGAACCAAACCGCTTCTGTGTTGTATTTGTGGTGTGGCAATGGGAGCATCTGAGGAAGAAGGTACTAGTTAGTTATGTGTATGGGGGGGCAGATGCCTAGGATGGGGGAGTTAACCTAGTCCAGGCTGCTGAACGATTATCTGGGAATTATCATTTTGAGCCACATAATGTAAATAACAGAAGTGACCTAAAAAAGTGAGTCTGTGAGGTGATGAAAGCTCAGAAAGTAGTGGAAAACAGTCCTAGCTCTTCTTGCCCTTTATTAGCATGACAGCAGGACATATCCATAGTTTACTGTGTTTGTAGAAGAACTCTCTTTGTGGCCACAACTGGATGCAACAGTATAATATGTCTCTGTGCATGTCCATCCCATGGCCAACAGAAAGGGAGAACGGGGTTCAGGTGGGCTGCACTCAAACCCCAGCTCTGATGGTGACTTCCCAGGTGACCTCTAGCAGTATAAAAAAAGGTCTAATGATACGCTTAATGTGCTGCAGAACCGTGGAGCCAGCATGCTGTTGTTACATGTGTATTAGTATAGTTGCTGTTAGGAGAAGTGATTTCATAAACAAAAACAAATTGTCGGTGAAGTTTGGCATTGTTTTGAGAGAAGCCTACAGTTTGCAGCTTGCAGAGCACCAAGGAGTAACTAGGAGAAGCTGCTTGAGGTCCTAGCCAGACGATAGAGCCAAATTATGATTATGATTGCACATCACAAAAGCTGTCTGTTTGGGAGGGGATTTATCTGTTTGTTCATTCATAACTTAGACCCCATCATGCAACAGCAGCCACATTTGTGCAAACGTTTGCTCATTCTGTGACAAACCCACTTGTATTGGCAGGTTAGGAAATGTAGTGGTTTTGTATTAAAAGGCAGTAGGTAAGCTTTGCCTGTAGCTGAAGACACGGTTAAGTAGTATGGTATTTAGCTCAGAGTGGCACAGGGAAAATAGGTGTAATACTTCTGCAATGAAACAGCATGTAAAAACCTGAATAAACAAGACATTATTACTATGAATAATGTTCTGTTATATGAATAGAACCACTGAAGCCCTAACCCTCTGTTTTGTGGTGTATCTGTTACTGTTTTGATGCTTTATGTTGACTGAAACATTTTAGTGTTTTTTACTTGAAAACTCAGTAACTGAAACTTGCTAATGCAGTGGACAGAGCATCTTCTGGGATCCTTTCTGCTTTGATGGTATGCACCAAAAAGGAACAGCCTCTCAATATTCTTTCTCTCCGACCATACAAGACTGTAAGCTAGGTAGTCCTGTGATAATATGCTTTTTTGAGTGTGTGTAAAACCATCCTGGCTCTGCATGATCCATGTAGTACATGGGAAAAAATTTCCCATCTAGTAACTGATGAGGGCAATTTCCTGTAAGCCAGCTCTTCTAGTGGTCTCTGTTTTCCAGCCAGTTCTATTTTTTACTGCCTCTTTCTTCCTTTTTAGTACCTCCCCCTAGTATCTTTCTCTTTTTTTTTAATTTAAAAAAAAAAAAAGGGGCAAGCACGTTTCTGTTTGGCAGTCGGTTACTATATTGGTTCTTACACCCAGACATGCTACAGTTTGAAAAGGCACCAACAAAACCCATGAAGGTAAGGTGGATCCTGATCATGTTTAAAGCTTTCGAGCCACATCATAAAGTCAACATCAGCTGATGGGAGCAGATGAAAGCAAAGCCTTGGCTGTGCTCATTATTGTTGCCGAGCTAAAGCCAGCTCCAAGTAATTCTGTGTTACTGTAGTCAAAATTGTTTTGTTCCTCACACTGCAAATACTTAGACTGACATACCATGTTAGTTGTGTGAATAAGGATCTATGAGCGTGTAAGTAGTTGCAGTAGCAGGCCTGATAATTTACCTGGCTCTAGTGAAGAAAGCTGAGGAGACTTACACTGAAGACACAAGAAGAAAACAGCCGTCTAAAGCCCGGGTCAGTGAAGGAGGTCTGAGTGTACAGGCAGAGCGGAGAAATGAAAGGAGATCCAACTAGGAGTGCAGGAGGGTAGAGATGTGAGAGGAGAGTCATTTAGAACAGTCACTTTCCATTAAAGTAAATTGAAATCTTGGCTGTGGTTATAGAAATGTCATGCTGCAAGGCATGTGCGTATTGAAAACCAATCTGTCTGAACTTTTTTCCCGAGACTTTAGGAATCTGGGAACCTTTCAAAAAACAGTTAACATCATGCAGGAGGAAGGGTTGGAGATACAACTTTATGATGATAGAAGTTGTGCTTGAAAGACATTCTGATAACCAGATTCCAGAAACACAAAAGGAGGAAAGTGAGGTAATGCCATGACAGTTACTGTTTCACAGGTGCTACTGTGAGCTTTCAAGTGCTGTGGCATTACTTGGATGCGATTTGGTCCTCCTTCAGACATGGGGTTTTTTTCCCTCCCCTCAACTTTGCAAATCACATCTTTGGACTGAGTCAAGAAAGCTGCACGTTCCGCAAGAAAATTCCAGAAGAATGCAGTATACACACAGGTTGAGGGGAGGGTTTCCTAACTAAGGGACAGTGGATGTGTATTTTGGTGCTTGCATACAGTTGCCCTGGTTTGTGCCCACAGTAGGGTAGTCAGATATTTAATTAGGAAGATGAACATCCCTGTTACCTAATAGAGAGTAACAGTTGACAAAAGATGCTGAGAACTTAGCCCCAGGAATCATTTGTCATCTAAAGCATAGTTTGTACAAGTCTGATCTATCATCAGTAGCATTTTCCTCCCATTACATTCATGTCTTGAATGGTTGTTGATTAAGTTTTAAATGTTTATTAACCCGGCTGCTCTATGATGAGCACATCTGGTCCTCTGATCTTGGAAAGGGGAAGCATTTTTCATATTGCCTTCAGGTATTTCCTGTGGTTTCTGGGTACTGATCCTTCAAGCCACTAAGACACTTGTTAGTTTTCAGTGACAAATGCTTCCATGTATTTTGAAGAAGCAATTTGTATTCAGAAAAGCGTGTGCTGAAATGACCCTTTTTCATATGAAATGTTGGCAATTTTTTTTTTGTGCTACAACAATAAATCATCAGAGTGGCGGATTTGAGAAGAGGTGTGACTTCTGTCCTATTGACAAGGTGCCACCATTGCTTTAAAGCATTGCTAGGGACAGGGGGAGTGTTTCTGGTCTTTTTAGGCACAGCTGCAGCCTTCCCAGCAGCAGCACTGCTAACATTTCGTTGCAGGAAATCTTGGGGTTATTGCACATTATTCCTGAGAACTGCAACATTTAAACTAAATACTGCTGGGGGGAGGCTGGCAGTGGTGTTTGCTGTGAATCATCCTCCCTAATGGAAACTATTCCGTAGAGAAACAATAATTGTTAGCAAGGTGACATTTCTGTTCTGAATCTCTCCTTTTTATTTTTTCTCCTTTTTTTGTGGTTTGTTTGTTTATGTGTTTGTTGTTTTTTTTTTTCTTTTTCTTTTTTTTCCTCCCACAAACTGTTTTGTAAATTACCTTGGGGATGGAGGGCTGCCCCTGCTTGCATTCTAGCAACAAATACTTTGGTATGAGTGGAAAATATCTTATAGAACAGGAGGGCCTTTTTGTTATTTCTGAACTCCAAATGTGTTTGCTTCTGTTGTGTTTTTATTCTGATTTCATTTTGCACTAAGCATTTTCCAATCATCCATGGTTATTTGAATCAGTCTTGTAGCTAGTGCTGCAGGTGGGCTGTTTTGAGGCATTTAGTTTTGGAGTGCTAAACTAAGGAATGTGAACATTAAATAATAAAGTAAATAAAGTCGCACTGGAATGTTATTTCCCGTCACTTTAGGAAATAAGACTTCATCCCTCCAGAAAAAGAATCAAGTATGGTCTTAATTTTCAAGTCCATAAATAGACTGTAGGGGGTTACATAAGTGATTAAAGTTATACTCCTACATAAGACCTTTTTTTCCAGGCTGTAGCCAGAACTCATAGATGTGAATGCTGCTTGTACTGTCTGTCTGCATAAACATCCTTCTATTCTGGCTTTCTGGTTGTGCAGAAGGGATGTTAGGGATGTTACTGAACTCCATTCCTGTCCCGAGACATAAACCTCGTGGTCAGTGAACCTGCAGGGTGAATGGAACAAAGTGTGGAGGGGAAAAGAAAAAATAAAGTAAAATGGAACTTACCTGCTACAATGTCTGGAGTCCCCTCTGTGAGGATGGGATGCAACTGTGGAGGAAGCACTGGTCCATTCCAATCTGGCAATATCTACATCCTAAATATCACCCACATGAGAGCATAGGAAGGACGCTTTTTTTTTCAAATCCCTCTCATGTAAGGCAGATTACATCTCTGAAGAAAAAGTGTGTTTAGACTACCAGAGGAGTGACTCTATAGCTGTTTAGCACACCAGATGAAAGAGACAATTCTTTCCCAACTGCAGCTCAAACAAGTGAAGCTTCAGATGGGTACAGTCTTGTGTCTGCAGGTTCATCTGTACAAATTTGTTTTCTGTAGCAAAACTAAACTGCTCATTATTATCCCCATCTTTGGAAACATAGAGATTCCTTGTTTGACTTTAGACTGTTTTGAGCTGTGGAATTCTGCTCCACTCCTCACTCTGATTTTGACTCTTCTCCATGAAGGGCAATGAGTGCTCTAAATGAAGTATACAGGATCCAGCCAGGAGATGTCTATAGATGCAGGTGTGGACCAGCTAGATAAGGCACATTCTTAAGGTGCTTGAGGATTACCATAGAAGGAAAAGAGGTTTTGCGCTTCTGCGGGTGGAAGACAGTTTGTGCCAATACTTCCAGGGCTATCTTGGTGTTGGCTCAGCTAATTGAGAGACATCAAAGGCTTTGAGTGGTTGCATTTTCCAAAACT
The DNA here is from genome assembly GCA_033439905.1 of Ceryle rudis. Lineage (NCBI taxonomy): Eukaryota > Metazoa > Chordata > Aves > Coraciiformes > Cerylidae > Ceryle > Ceryle rudis. Next base: position 70,066 of record JAAGNO010030820.1, read on the forward strand.
CCTGGTGCCTTTTAAAAGTAGAAAACCATTATCAAAGTGATGTCAGAAGGACTTGCCCAAATGGGTTGTTTTATCTACCCAGTTTCTGGCCTTTAGGCAGCAGCCCTTCCAGTTTAATAATACTGAGTCCTGCTTTTCATTTCTACCCTTCAAGTCACCAAGGCATCTCTCTTGTCCTGTACTTATGCAAAGCAAGAAAGGATTCAAGACACTGTGCAGGTGAGAGAGTGAGAAAAGTCTCTCTGAGGCTCACCAGGGAGCCACTCCAGCTTGATGCACAGTGTCATAGCAAGGAACACAGTGATGAGACCTATGTGAGGAGCCAAGGTTCTCAGCAAGGATGCAAGTCATAGCCTTGCTTTTTCCAGCATGCATGGGGCAGTGGGCAAAGGAGTAGCTTTGCTGGCAATTGCTTTTCTGGAGACTTTTCTTCTAAAGTGGGTGCTCTGTGCCCCCAGTGGACTGCCCAGGCATGAAGCTGGGACAGAGAACAAATTGCAATCCTGGATGTGTGCTTTTTATTTCCTTAGCTGCTGTGCATCTCAGATTTCTGTCTTGCTTTCTTTTCAATTTCTTTTTTATTATTATTATTATTTTCCTTTTTTTTTTTTTTTTTCCTTATCCCTTTCATGGGGGTGGGGTGTGTTAGTGTTAGGTTCAGCAGGACTTTAGAGAGCAGGTATGTTTGCATTTGTATGGAAGACTTTTATCACCTTTTTGTGTTGCTCTTTTATGAGAACAGCAGGCATGGTTTAATAAATAGTATATAAACCATTCATGTTTTTGTGAGGCTATAATGATGTGCAGTGTTTTATGCAACCTATTAAACATGATACTGCATCATCCATTTAGAAGTGTGAACTTTCTTTCTTTATTTGATGTAATTCAGTTGACAGCAGTGGGGTTGTTCCTGACTTAGACCTAGATAAGTGAGCAGGGAGTAAAGAGCACCACAGGTTCACACTCAGTGTGTGCTGACTCATTTACTCATACTCTGATGTGTAGCAGAAAATGCTTTTAGGGTACTCCTGAGGAATGCATCAAAGTAGTGTCTCAGATATCAAGTTCAAGGCAAGGTACAAGTTTAGCTAAGGGGTGTGTAAAGCCAGGGGCTTGTGATACAATTCCTAATGAAGGTTAAAATCAGTGTTTTCAAGTGGGAAAGGACTACCATCCACTGATGTGTGGATTGTATTTCTAATTATACTGGACCAAAGAGTTTATTTTCAATGGGTTGCTTCTGGACAAATAGTTGCTGATGTGAACAAATGCAACTATGCCTTTGCAAAGAGAGTTGGACTAGGCGATCTCCACAGGTCTCTGCCAACCTCAACTAGTCTGTGATTCTGTTCTGGGAATTCCCAGGACTTTGGATTTTTATAAAGTGGTTTACTTTCTGCTCTCCTTAGTTTTCTGACTGCATATTTCATTTGGGATGTTTCCAGACTGAGTTGTATCATCTCAAATTCCTCCTTGCCTTCTTCCCTCCGCTGGGGTCTGATCTCAGATATTTCATCATGGTGGTCTAGGAAACTGTTGCCTTTTTATGGTTCCTGCACCTCTCTTAGCTCTGGGTGGTTTTGCAACACAAAATATGAAGCAGGCTGCAGCACATAAGGCCTTTTTGTGGCTGGCCAGAGCCTGGCTTTTTATCTGGATCAAAGCATCTGAAGTGTCCTTAGGTGGAGCTATCTTCTCCAATCTCCAAAGCCGTCAGTAGCTTGCTTTGCTTTTCCCATGCCAAAGCTGTCCAGATCACATTAATAGTCTGGACCTGTGCTAAGATGCTGAATATGACTAATCTCTTTGTCCAGAGAGCTTGAGTTGATGCATCCTCTTAGCATGAGCCAGGGATTTACAATATGGATGGTGGGTGAGTCTGATATGACAGAAGGCTCTTAACTGATGGTGTAGCCATGTGCTTAGTGTCTTCTGTTCCTCTGGGGCTTTCCAAGGACAGCTTGGTCCTGCCTGCACGTCTTTCTGGCTCAGATTTCTCTTCAGCCAATGCTCTGTTGTGTCCTAGTTAGCTTTTTGTTCTGTGTACACAAAACCTGGGTGGCTCTGAAAGAGAAACATCTTGCTCTCCTATCTACAGCATTTCTAGGTTAATAAATGCAGATTTTACCATTGCTCATCTAGAGGAAGAAAAAGTAGTATAACTGGTGAAGGTAAGTTGTCATCATTTAGGACTCTATTGCAACTTCCAAACCTAGCTCGGAAAGGGTCAATACATCAAAAACTGATGTCTGGGAGTTCAAAGACAATTTATTATTTTTTTTTATATTAAGGATTATTTTGTTTGCTGATTAGATGAATGGGAACAGCAGTGACTAAATCAGCAGCAAGCCTGCCAATGACTCTGGTAGGCTTGTGATGAAAGCTGTTAAGCAGTTGACACGCAGCTCATATTGTGTGCAGAAATCGATGCCAGAAGTAAATCATATAGACCATTAACCTTGGGACCTGGAGAGGGCAAAATACAGAGTCTTGCTGTTTGGAGCACCTGTAGTAACTCAGCATTTGGAGTCAATGTGTGTATGGAGGAGGCATCTAAATAAAAGACACATAAACAACTCCAAATTTGTTCCAAGTTGTCTGAAGGCAGAGGAGTAAATATCTGGTAGTTTTAGCTATGTTGCTATGGTGACAAGAGCCTATAAACTAGAGCAAACCCAGAACTAATCTATAATTGAAAAATATAGCATTGCTCTTTGCAGAGATTCAGGTACAGAGTAGTGAACCTGCTGCTACATCCATTGTGCTCAGTCCTGCCCTCATCCTTTTATTTACTGCTGTTTTCCAAAGGTTCCTTGTTACAACACACACATTTATTTCTTTTAACAAGCTAATGACACCTGCCAACAGCTGATCTCAATCAGAGCTTTTTATGTACTGCATGTGATAGGCTTATGATACACGTACTCTGTTAACCATACTGTCTCCAAAAAGCAAAGCCAACTTTGATCTGTAAGTTCTGGAGCTGTTGGCTCTGTATTTCAGTCGCACTATGGAACCTGGATAGTCCTGTAAACACACAACTTTAAAGCCTGGAGTCAGCAAAGCCACCAAGCGCATGATTTACTGTAAGTGCTTAAGTGCTCTGCTAAGTGAGGATGGATAGCCCAAGTGCCTAAAGTTATACAGATGCTTAAATGCTTTGTAAACTCTGTGTTTAAGGACTTTATCCCAAAGGATGCTGTAGGAACTTCCACGGAAGTAAGTGCGGATGAAGGGGACTTTATACAGTAGCTACAAGAATAGTGTGAAAGAAAGGACATTATTGCTATTATGAGAAAAATCACCAAATGGCATGGTTTCAGGGTTGGTTGGTTTGTCTGTTGTTTTGCTGTGGGGTTTTTTTTTGGCTGTGTGGGGTGTGGTGTTTTGGTTTGTTTGTTTTGTGGGGTTTTTTTGGTTTGTTTTTTTTGTCTTTTTTTTTTTGTGTGTGCGTGTGTGAGTGCACTGTATGGTAAGAGTTTGGATAATTTAGGATTATAACCCGCCTTGAGTATAAAACCATCATAGGTGGGGAAGCAGGACAGAATTCTCCAGACAGTCCATCCTTTCAAGGTTGTAAATAGTCCTTTACGTTTCCAGAGACAGTTTAAAAAAATGCTAAAATAGGAAGGATATCTTTCAATTCAAAATCGTGTTTATGACCCAGCACAACAATTGTCAAACTGACATTTAACACGTCAGAGTACTTGTCTTTTAACATTATTTACAAGTGTTAGTGGAATTGTGCACTTTGTTTGTTTAAAACAAGAGAGACACTTGAAAAACAAAGAAAAATCCTGGTATAAAATGCTGACCTCTGCCACATCTAGGATTTTGCCCTCTAGCCCAAGTCACCTATAATAATAAAAAATCTGATCTAAACAGAAGTTGAGGCAGCTAAAGTGATAGTCTCTGTCCAGAGAAACTCTATTTATAGCATATAAATGAAGCTTTTGTTTTGTTTTTCCCTTGACTGAGGTAGCAAACACTTTGGGGCAGAGATTGTCTCCTTTCAATAATACCAACATTTTCAAAATCTGAAATATTTTCTTCTAAACAAGTTCCCACCAAATGAAAACAGGTGCATATAGCTTCTTGCAAAGTAGCAGTTTTACACCACCAAAGAGGAGGTCTGGAGTCGCTAGAACACGGATACACTTTTACTGCTTATTTTCCACAAAAATATTGATACTGCACAGCACCTATGTATCTGTATAAATAATCTTGCTGTGTGCTTGTACAGTACCTGGTACAACGCAGCCCTGTTCTCAGCTGTTTTATAAACACTGTTGCAATCCAAATTAGCAGTAATAATCTTTGGCTTAAAGGTGTAGCCTACCATAAACTTGCTCATAAAAGCGTGCCAAGCGTAGAGAGGCAGGATGTGGGGCAGAGCTGTGGTGTCGTTTGATTTCTGCTTATTAGGCTGAGTTGGTGCTGAGGCATTAATCCCCTTAAGAAAGGTGCCCACTTTGCCTTGCTGTGGGGAAGGGATCCAGATGTTGTGCAGAGGTTAGCTTATTCCTGCAGATGCCCCATCGACAGGGCACCGCAGCATTGGGTCTGGCATTGCAACAAGTGACCAAAACAGGGAGAGGACTGCACCAGCCCAGAGTGCGGCCAGTAAAAATCCTGGTCATGGCTGAGGACAAGAATGGGAGAAACTATAGCTGTAAAGAGATGATACAGAATGTAAAATTATAGGAGTCGATCACTTCTGCAGAGGAACTGAGCACTGTTACGAGTTCACTGGTGGCTGTAAGGTTGGATTTTTTGGGTCCTGCTGATGAGGCACGCAAGCTGTGCCAAATCTTGGTGCAAATCAAATGCTTCCCCATTGAGCAAATTATTAACTCCACACTCCCTACAAGAATATTTTTCATTTTGGCTTGACTAGCTCAATGTGAGGCTTTTCATGAAAGAAAAATTTTGTGATTGGAAAAAAAAAGTCTCAGTTTCATTGCAATTTCTCTTTGATTTGGGGGCCAGAAGTGGCAAAATCCAAATAAATCCCCTAAACTCTCAAGGAGAAAAGCTGGAAGATTTTGTGGATGTTTTTATTCTTGCACTTTCTTTGTGTATTTTTCCAATACACATACTGTGTATCCTTTGAAATTAAATATTTACCCCACCACTTCTAAGGTTTAGAGCTATCTGCAGGAGGAGGAAAAGGGCCATGCATTCTCTTTCCCTCCTGTTCACCCCTCCTCATTCTGCTCAATTACTTTCTGTGTTCATACAAATAAAAAGATAATTGTTTTCCTCCTAACCTTGCTTGAAAACAGCCTTCATTAAAGTCTTTGCTTGGAGGAGGATTGGATGGGACACCAGTGTGTTAAAGGGCTTCTCTGTCTGGCTTGGTAAGCACCTTATGTAAGGAGCAGTCCCACCATGTCAGAGCTGAGGGCACGGGGACAGACGACGCCTTTTAACGTGACCCTCACTGGGATCCCTTACAGAGATCTTGCAACTCCTGGGGTGGCCCTGGGAGAACAACGTGGTGGTTCTTCCCCACCAGCCAAGCTGCTGCTGTGCTCTGCCAGGTCCATGCTGGCATAGCCCTGCTGCTGCCTGCTGGGGTGAAATTGGCACAGGGCCGTCTCCGGCCCTTTTACTACAGACAGGCGTTGCAAGGGAGACAAGACTTTGTCATCTAATAGCACCCTGCTGCTTGAATAAATGATTGTTCTTTATATGGCGTATCTAGTGTTTGTCTTATGCTTTCCTAGATGCTTTTTCTCACCAAATGACCCAGATAGTGCCTAGGTGTTCATGGGATTGCTTCTGAATTAAAACTTTCTGCAGTGCAGCAATATGCACCCCGTGGTGCATTGCACATCACAGAAAATGGAAGGTTAAAATCTAGCAGAAAGGCTCTTTGCTGTCCCTAGCAGCAGGATATTAGCTCAGAGGGAATGTAGCAGGACAAAATACGGTGTATTAAATTCAAAATCACAATAATGGAGGGGAGACTCAACTGTGTTGAGAGCTGCCAAAACTGCAAATAAAAGTATTTGGGTGGGTGAAGGAAGTTGGTTATCCAGAAGTTAGATCTCGTTCCCTCACTGTAGTTCAGGGATGTAGTGTGTGCACCAATGCTAGTGCTGCTTTGCTTTTGTTTTACTGGCCTTACTGATAGAAAATGTCTTCCAATAACCACATAGATTTTTGGTGCTCTGATAAACCTATTTTTCATATCCACTTCAAGCTTTCTCAGTAATCTTGTAAACGTTTGGATATTATACTTTTATTGTAACTCTTTTTGGTATTGTCTGAACTTAACTCCTGTTAATTTAATCCTCCTGTATAGGTCTTGTTTTGTTGAAGTAGAGTTACTTTTATTGCTGCAGCAAACTGGATAGCCAAAGGGAATGAACTCCTCATAATCCTTACAGAGAAATGGCAATCGGTCTGTGGTATTTATGCAGAGACTGTGCTGGCTTTGACAGCTCTGCCGGACTGACCTGCAGCTCACACAGGTGAGGAGGGGGCTGCTGCTGGTGCACAAATGAACCCAAAATGTGTCTTGTAATGTTTTGAAGCTCTGGCCACAGTTGTATTCTGTTCAGCAGTTCAGCAATTGATTGCTTCAATATGAGCTTTTTTTCCTGCCCTGTCAGCTTTATCCTTGGCCACATCAAGTACTCAGAGCAAGTTGCCTTGGAGAATTCAGCCTTTGACTGCTTCTAATTCGGAAGACAGATTTTCTGGATTGTGAATAACATGTCTGTGTCCTTGCATTTCCCTGTGGTTCTGTCAAACCAGAGGTTTTCTCTTTCAGCTTAGAGGGACAATGAGAGGTGGAAAGGGAATAGCTGAAAAAAGGCAGAACTGCACTTGATTCAGGAAGAAATGTGGTACTTTGCACCATCCTGACCTGCCATGTACAGTGGCTGGTGCTTGTCATGCAGCCTGGCATCAGCTCTGGTGAGCATGTAAATGCGCGAACACTCAATTGCCACCGAGAGGCTTGTCTTTCCCTAATGCGTGTACAGCACTTCCGTCCTATGGCACAGGAGTGTTGCACCAGCCCACATCCTGTAGATACTTAGAGTTTATTTATACAGGTAGACATACCTTGCTCTATTCTACAGCTAAAGGAACAGTGATTTAACAGTAAGTAGGCTGTGCGATAATGTAATGACCACTTAAGCAAGCAAGTTGCTCTCTGTATTAGTTTACTGTTTGTGTGTGAATTTCTCACAGACCTCTCATGGTCTTTTGCAGGGCTCTGGGGACATAACATAGGGAATCACAGAGCCACTTCAGCATGCTGCTGCTGCTGGGATCTCTTCTGGGCTAAAGGCTTCACTGGTGCATGTGTATGTGGTGGCGGCAGCATCTGTACTTATGGGGATCTGAGCTTCAAGAGCAAACCTTATACTCTGTAAGCGAAAGGAAGCAGCTGTGCTCTTGGGTGAGCAAGCTGGGGGAGCTGCCACATGCTGGTGCAGTTGCAAAACTGTCACACCTAAATGTAAGGTGATAAAGGCTGCTACAAGAAAATGATTACATTAAACGTTTATTTAGCTCCTGAGTAATTTGGTGGGCTTGACACCATTTTTTGTGGCAATACACTTTGAGGGCTTATTACTGTCATCAACCAGCTTGTGCCTGGCTCCTGCTTTTTTCACAACTTCTCTTGCCCTATTTCTTGAAGAACTGGGTAGGTGTTGTGACTGGGTAGGTGTTGTGATTTAAGTTTTATTTTTCTCCTAACCACAGGAGGTACTCATGCCATTGTAGATACTGTGAAGCATTGGGTTCTGTTGGTCTGTTCACTGGTTTCTCATCTGGTTTAGTAATTCCTATAAATTTAACAATCCTGCTTCAACGTAGAGCCTACACCTGTGGTTTCTGTCAGCCATGGCTATAAGAAAATGTGTACGTGAGGCTAAGATGTGAAATGGCAATCCATAAATGTCTGGTTACTAGAGCTGTGTTCCTGTCAAGAATTTATGTGGTATAAGATTGAATGACAATGAACTTTGTGTGGTTCGTAAAACATTAGAATAGAACCAATCAGGGCATGTAGCCTTGTAAAGCACATAATGCTATCTCTGAAATAACATCAGTTTCTTAAACACACAGGCATAAGAGCTGCTTCTGAAGTAGCTATTTGTACAGGATGTTTAAGAAAGTCTTTCAGGTGTCTTCCTCAAGAAGTGCATTTCATGTTTCTTACCCCTGGGTTTTATTGCATACATCTGCTGTAGTTTTAGTTACATAAGGACAATTTTCAGTGAGATTACTTTTGCATTTAAAGTCATGAGTATTATTTTTCTTGAAGGAGTTTGTTCCTTTAGTAATCCAATGTGTTATGAAATAATTATCTACACAGTGGTGTAAATAGCCCTCAGCTTTCAGTAGCAGGTGGAAAGTGGAGGTAACATGTTTCTTTGCAATTTCAGACAGGTACAGATGAGTGAGTTAAATTGAATGTTGGCTTACTGAAAGTATTGAGTGTGGTGTACTGGGTGGAGAGTGCTGGTGTCCCATCCAGACGGGGTAGATGATAACCAGTACAAGCAGCTGTAGAAGCTCTGCATCATTTGAGATGGCAGAAGTCCTATGCTTTCAAGCAGAAGACTTGGAGTCCTGGTTTTCCAACAGCATGTGAGTGAAACGTTCACAGCAGTTATATTTATCTGAATACTTGTTATATTGATTCATGACACTGGCATCAGGTTGTTGGATTAAAGGTTGCTCAACTCTAGAAACTGTGCTCATGGGAGTGCAAAATGCAGCTTTGTGTGTGATTATGCAAATGGGACCCTGTTGTGACTGGGTGAAACACAAGTGTAGAGCTTACTGCTACCAGCAGCCAGACTTCTGAGAAAGAGTTCAGCTAGCAGAAATGGAGAAATGTGGTCCTGGGGCCACCCAGGAGAAGCATCCAACAGCATTTAGATAACATGATGAAGATACAGCATTTGGCGCAACAGCCTGATAGGAGGAAGCACTGCCTCAGGGAGTGTGGTGAGTCTCAGCAGTGGCGCAGGACTCTTCCAGGCTACAGACTCTGGGGAGAAGGAAGAAAGCCAGCCAGAGTCACATGTCAGTGTTTTGAGGGTCCCTTTAGGTAAAGTTGATTTAGCTTTCTAGGAACTGCAGTATTTAATGTGACCTGAAGCATCAGACAGATGAAGGGGTATCTTCTCTCAGACAAGAGAGATGTATTTTTGGCTTTCATTTCAAGCAAGAGGTTTGTAGGTGGCTTGCTTAGTTTTCTATGAATTTGATGCCCTATATATTGCTAAACTGGGCCTTTTTTTGTAAGTAGCATATGTCATTTTTCAGCCTCCTTAAGCTTAAACTTCTTTGCCCAGAAGTAAAAACAAAATTAGATGCCCTGTTAGACCATATGTTCTGCTGCTGCAGGGAGCAAGTCATTTTGCATTGGCTTGACTGGTAGTTAGTTATGTCTTTCAGTGCTACTGTGTATTTCACTTTTCAGATGAACCAGTGAATTCTGGTTTTGTGTTTACATGTCTGAAAGACAAGATTCTTTTAGGATTCTTTTCTTTATAAGGCTTTTAAGTAAACAGAGGCTTTTTCCTGTTAGATTGAGCTCAGCTTTCATCAGTACATTTCGTTTCTTTGGAAATTTCCCCCTCTCTCTGAGACCACATCCAGTTAACAAAGGAGGAGAAAAGTGAGCATTCTTGGGAAGGTTGGTTCTCATTGTGTATTAACTTCTTATAAAACAAAAACAAACCCAGAATTTTTGCAGTGTTGCTTAAATGAATGGCAGTAGAAGTTGCAGGCTTGAAAATAGTGTGGTTCTCCCTTTTTCAGGGTAAGTCATTCAGCATTCCAAACTGTCTCGTGCTGGGAGAAGCAGACATCACCAGCAAGGTATTTCCTGTCTCTTTTTGCCAAATGCTAATAATAATAACAACAATAATAAAAATAAAGACAAATCTGAACTAAGCCACTTGTGACATCATTTGGCATCACAAGCCCCCTCCATGTAACTTCTGCCTTTATTTTGTTACTCATATGCCTGCCAAGAGCTTCTGAATTAATTTGCCCCCTTCTCCCTCCCCCTTTCCCCTGCATGTCACACTTTGTGAGCCAGAGGAGCATATGGGCTGGGGGAGCTTCAGCTGCCCAGACTGAGGGCTTGGCTACAATACGAGGCACTGCTCTGACAAGGGCAGTGCCCTGGCCACAGAGACCGAGGTCTCTTTCTTTTATGGCTCTGGGTCGGACATGCTGCATCTCCCAAGCCCTACTGCTTCTGGAGGGTGTCATTTCTTGCTGCCTTTTCCTAGTGGTTGTCTCTCAACTTGGGCCTCCTTCCCAATTGAGTTTAGCCATGTTGATCATAAGAGATAGGTGCCCACCTTATCTTCCCGAACTCCTCTGGAGAAGGAGTAGAAACTTGCTTTTTTTTATATATACCAGTCTAATAAGATGACAGCTTTTGTCAGAGCACAAGGCCTCCCTGTTCCTTTACATGCTGCCTAATCTATGTCAAATCCTTGCCCTGCTTTAAAATACTTGAGTTGTGTTGATCATGGTTATGCCAGGGAAAATGAAATAAAATGTCTATAGTACTGAGTGGTGGAAAGAGTCTGTAAAGGGTGAAAGCCTGATCTGCTGCAGGTACACAAGAAGGCAGAGCCTTACTGACAAATTTCAATGTTGCAGAGAGAGATGTGAGAGCGTTTCTGAAGTTTCAGAGTCCTGTAGAGAGTAACCAGGAAAGAATGAGTGGGAATTTCTTTCTCATTGAGGGAAAAGGAAATATGTGACACCACTTTAAGTGTGAGGCTCTAAGCTGCCTCTGCTTATGAAATGGTGGTACCCTGAAGAGACAGGCTTAGATTTGTGGTACATTAAAATGAAGTAACAGTGTCATGGTAATTGATAGTGTTTTATGATACATCAGTTCCAGTTTCTGCTTTGTTAAACACTTTTAAAGCTGCTTCAGTGCACCCAGCTTCCCTTCCCTGACTGCTGGGAACTCTGCGAACCACT
>JAAGNO010030821.1:4365-21457 GCA_033439905.1 Ceryle rudis
TAACTCTAAACATGGGGTGTTATCACTGCCAGCAGCAGACACTGCCTGTGAAAACAGGCTGCTAACTTCAGACAGTGTAGTTAGAAGAACCGAGCTGAAAAGTAAAATCACTGAACAGAATTAGTTCTGTTTTCACTTAAACCAGGACAATTTTATAAGCCCATACATCTTAAATTTGCGCAGGACAGTCAACCCAGCACCTATCTGCAAACAGTTTATATTACCTGTACATTGATTCTCATCTTATATACCCTGAAGAACAACCACTGAAGTAAGTTATTTCCTTTTCCTGGGTGTCAGGATGATAGTTTGTACTGCAACTTAGTTACAGTTAAATTTTGACCCATAAAGGTTTTTTGGAGATGCGTACCTTGCTTCTGAATTTAGCTTGTTGCACTCTAAGTAAAAGTCTGGAAGGGACAAAAAGAGACCCCCTTCTGAAATGTAATCCAGATCACACGTGTGGTATGGTACAGAACAAGAACCCAGAGTCCTCCAACAGTCCTAGATCTTACAAAGTCTAAACACACCGCTAATCACTAAAGTTATTTTTAAATGTTTAACATGACTCTTGAAGGCACATACACTTGACTTCTGTATCTTTAAGTGTCACTTATTCTAATTTGTCACAGCTCTGGCAGTAATTTTGTGCTAATTGCTCAGAACATACTGAACTTTGTGGGGTTATAAATTTTAGCGTGGCATTTACTGTGTGGTTTTTGGTTTTGTTTGGTTTTTTCTTCAAGTTTTACACATACTGAATAGTCAACTAACCTGACATCACTGGAAGCTCAGGACAGCTGGTAACTGTCTATTTTACTCCAGAAGTGTGGATTTATTAGCATGAGTCAGAGAAGTAGAATTACCTTTTAATAAGTTTGGAGTGATCTGTCTTTCCATATAAGATGCTACTATGGTAATGTTGGTTGTGTTGCTAGGGTGACCTAAAAACATTAACTGAGTGCTTTACACAAAATTCATTTTAAAGGAAACTGGGCATTATCTTATGTTCCCTTATGAACGCATATGCTTATCCATCCTTAGAAATACTCCTCAGTGCTTAAATTGTAGTTCAAGAACTAAAGCACCTTAATGGTGCTTAAATCCCCAAAAGCATTTAACCTTGCAAATATTTTGGAACCCTGGATGTGTGGTTACCTGTTCATTTGAGTATGTAACTGTGATTTACTTCAGCAAACAGCTCCTAAATGAGACTATCTGTGAACTTACGTGCATGAGAGTAAGAAGCTGAAGTTCTGTTTGTTGAGCATTATGTGTAGACATTTTCTTAAGATTCTGTTTGCATTGCATACAGAGCTGTGCAAGTTCCTGCACATGCACAGGAAGACAAATGTGATTTATTTATCTTATTTGGAAATACTTAGTCACACAGAAGATATTTCATCATTCATGTGTAAGAGAGAGTTGAACTTCTGCTTGCACTCTCAACAATGGCATTTCCTGCTTTTCAATACATATTTGTGCAACTTAATATTTGCTTTAGTTTCCCTTCTCTTTAAGAGAGCTATTATCCTGTGTACTATAAACCAGCTTTGTAACATTCTGTTCACTTGAGTAAGGACTTCTAGAAAGATGGGAAGGGTCAGTGCACAGAGGGTAGGAAGGTGAAAAACATTTTGAAGAACCTCAGAAAATGTAACAACAGATAAATGTAAACCAGTGCTACTTCCTGCTTTTTGCTAGATGCAGAGGGTCATGGCATTACTTGAAAGGCAGGCAGTTTTTTTTTTAATTAATCTTTCCTTTCTCCAGCTGTTAATTTAAAGGATTTTCTTTCTCTGAACCTAATACTGGTAAACCTTCAGAAGTAGCAGTGATCACTGGGTTCTCTAGTTTCACCCTTTCCTCTGGCCACAGATGGCTTTACTGTTAGTAAGGGAATGTGGTATGGCCAAGCCCAGGCATACAAAAATCCTGATTAAAAAAGACACACACACGTATACATGCAAACAGACCAGAACTTTTATTGCTAAATATGAAATGTTACTCTTATGTATTTATTTGCTCTTGGTTTCTAAACTTGGTATACACAAGTAATATTTCCAAGGCTTTTCTTACAGTCATAAGGAATGAGGATCTCACTCCATCATACGTGTTTCAGATCTGAGGCTTTGAGTATGTGTGATAAAATCTTAGGCATTAGCTACAAATGTGGGATTTACAAGCCCTGCGTGATTCAGCTCCGATGGTTGTAGTAGATTAAAACAAGACAAGTTCTGTGCCGCCATCAGAAGACTATGCTTATCCAAGCTAGGTGAGAAAGGATCCCTGGTTTAGCCAATGAAAAGTAGTTGCACCCCATTCAGCAGGGGGACTATTGGTTACTCATTTTTTCCCCAGCTCATTTCTCTTATTCTGATCTCAAGCAGTTGTCAGCGGGTTGATAAGTAGGACTGCAGTAACTTTGGATAAAGGCATCCAAGGCACATATGCTTTTTTATCACAGAAAAGTGTCACCTGGGTGCCCAGGAAAGCTCTGACTAAGCTATTCTAGTTCTGTATGTGGGTAATTCTGCATATAAAATAAATCTTTTAGAGTCAAATAAATTTGTCAAATGCTATATTTTCTGTTTATGTTCTAAAATATCCTGTAACTGTTGTATTCCAGTAACTTAAGTTGTATGTTTTCTTCAGAGGATTCTTTATCTTTTAATGTATATTTGGCTTATGGATTGTTTACATCCATGGTGTCACTGTTGCTGTTAAAGGCAAAAAATGTAAAACAAACAACCCCCCCAACAAAACAAACACCACAAAACCCAAACTAAAACAAAAAAGCCCACCACCACCCCACGCACTAGATGTATTCTTAGGTTTGAGTGCTGCTTATTGCAAGTGTTTTGGGTGATTTTACTTGAATAGAAGTGGTAATCACGTAGCAATAAAATTTACTTTTCTGTTCAGTAGCTTTCTAAGGACTCTGTACAGTTTTGAACAAGTCTTGCAAAGATCCACAGAGACTCAGTCTTCAAAAGTAAGGGATTTTATTTTTCTTGGGATGAAAGAATGGTACTGCTATAGCTTTTTAACCGAGATAAGCTCTCAAAAGAAGGCTATTGTTACATAATTTTTAATACTGTACTGTTTTATAATTGAGGAAAAAAAAAAATGACAAATTTCATGTCAAATTGCTTAGAAAGGAAGGTATCAATTCTCACCTATCTTTCAGATGGAGAAATTGAGGCTTTGGTGGTTTGTATGTTTAAGTCACATGGCATGTGAAAAACTGGCAATTAGATCTGTATCTGTGTTATGACTCCTTAATGCCGCTGTTGTGGTTTAATCCCATCTGGCAACTAAGCATACAGCCACTTGCCTGCTCCTTTCACCCAATGGGATTGGGGGGGGGGAAGGCATCCCAAAACTCACGTGTTGAGATAGACAGTTTAATAGGAGAGAAAAGGAAGGAATTAATAATGATAATATAATAAAAGAATTAGAGTATACAAAACAAGTGATGCACAATGTAATTGCTCACCACTTGCTGACTGATGCCCAGTCAGTTCCTGAGCAGTGACCCCTGGCCAGTCTTCCCCCCAGTTTATATACTAGGCATGACATCATATTGTATGGAATAGTCCTTTGGCCAGTTTGGGTCAGCTGTTTGGGCTGTGTCTCCTTCCGCCTTCTTGGGCCCCTCCAGCCTTCTCACTGGAAGGGCATGAGAAGCTGAAAAGTCCTTGACTTTTACAGATGTAAAACAACTGAAAACATCAGTGTGTTATCAACATTATTCTCATGCCCAATGGACTGCCCAGGGAGGTGGTGGAGTCGCCATCCTTGGATGTGTTTAAGGAAAGATTAGACGTGTCACTTAGGGACATGGTCTAGCTGATGTCATGGTGTTGGGCCATTAAGGCTGGACTTAATGATCTTGGAGGTCTATTCCAGCCGCAGAAATTCTGTGATTCTGTAAATCCAAAACTCAACACTGTACCAGCTACTATGAAGAAAATCAACTCTCTCCTGGCCAAAACCAGGACAGCCACAGAAAAGTTTGGAGTAGCTCTAAAAGTTTCAAATGTGCTTGACGATGATGAAGACTCTGCTGTAGGGGAGATTCAGGAAATGGCATTTATGGCAGAAGCCTAACAGAGACAAGCTGAGAAAACAGAGTGGCTAAAGGAACTGAAATAAATACTAAATCATCCTTCAGATATATTAGTAATAATTAGCCTGTTGGAGTCTAGTGCCAACCAATGATCAGGGTAGAAAGGGAACATTCAGAGAGCTGAGAAGCTGAAGAAATAGAGGTAATTCGCCTGCCTGAACCCTCTTCAGCACAGGGCAAAGGGAAGTAAACCACCAGAGGATCTATCTGAAACTTAAGTGACTGTGGGTGGAGTTCTAGAGAAGAACCAGCACTAGCCAATTTCACTGGAAATCTCAAAGAAAAAGAGAAAATTGCAGGAACTACTAAAAAATAATGTGTAACTCTCTCACTGTTGCTTTGACTTAATCTTCTTGGTATCTGAGGACTGGAATATGGTAAATATGTCAGCAATCTTTACAAAAGCTTCCAGGAGAATCCAAGGAGCTATAGGCCTACAATCTGACAGGCAAGTTAATGGGAATTAAGATAAAGGAACTATGAATCGGTAGCTACCTAGATAAATGCAATCTACTTGGAGAGAGTCAGCATGGCTTTTGTAAAATAAAATTCAAGCCCACAGATGTATCTAGAGTTCTTTGAAAAGATTGACAGATGTGTGGATTAGGGAGATTCAGTAGATGTAGTTTATGTTGACTTCTAAAGAAATGTCAGTAGATTCCCTCACCAAAGATTTTTTTTTTTTTTTTAAGAAATCAAATAGCTATAGATAGAGAAAATGCATATGCATGCATAAAGACTTGATGAAAAGGTAGAAAATGGGGTAGGAATAAATTATGAGCTCCCTCAGTGGTGACAGATCATCCAGTAGAGTTCCATAGGAACCCATACAGCTCAACATTTTCATAAATGGTCTGTTAAGAGAGTGAGTAGTGTAGTGAGAAAGTTGGTGATGGTACAAAATTACTCGGAATAGGAAGGAGAAAAGGAACTGTTTTCTTGTAAGTGTTGATAGCACTATGGAGCTTGCCACCAAAAGTTACTGCAGATGCTGGTATTGCAGATGAGAAACTGGTCAAATACTTGAAAGATCTATGGAAGGCTACTGCCTAAAGAAATAGTCAAGCCTGTATGTCTCACAAGCTGAAAATAGTTGGAGTGTGGGAAAGCCACCCAGAGGAAGTATACTTGCCATGTTCTTACACTTCCTTGGACAGCTGCTTTTGATTGCTGCTGTAGAAAGAAAATTGGGCTCGGTGGGTCTTTGGTCTGAACTGGTGGAGCCGTTTATCTGGGAATGCAGGCAGCTATGTGACCTATGCTAACCTGAGGAGCTGAATGGTACCCAAGCTAGCTTTAAATGATCTCCCTCACATGCCAGAAGCAGCCTGTCCTTTGGATGCACAGAGAGCTCATTCTCTCAGTGGCATCAATTAGCCTGTGCTGAGTTTCTTGCTGTCATCGCTGGGATGTTCCCAGTACTAAGCTAGCTCATATAAAAGTATTGCTATGCTACACTACTATTTGCTGTGCAGGCATACCTACTGTCTAAGTGGGCATGGTATTGCACAAATTGCTTTGGCAGAGTACAAATATGATGTTGCTAAATTTATCAAAAGCATTAAAAAAAAAAAATTCAGCTTCAATTCTTGATTTATTTTTTCATTCCACAAGTCAAATATTTTTTCTGAGTGTGAGCTCGAGCACACTTAGCTTGGGTTCTGAAAATCATTAAGGTTATGTTGTTGGGTTTTGGTGTTGGTTGGTTGGTTTGTTTTGGGGTGTTTTTTATCTTTCTTTGATTTAGTTTTTGTTTATGCATCACTCTCAGCAATAGTAAAGATATACAGCCAGAAATAATGTTGTGTCAAGAACAGACATCAGTGTATTATCTCTTGACTGCAATGGCTTTGAAAATCTAATAGCACTGAAAATTAGTAAGTAGCTGTATTGATCACTGAAGTCAGCAGCTCTAAGAGTGTCCACTAAGTAGTAATGAACTTTAAATAACAGGATTTTTAAAAAATACTGTCACTCTTTATCTTAATCACACTTTAAAAAGGAATTATGTCTATTACAGAAATGAAAATATTATACTGGTGTCATTACAAACTAATGAAGAGTGCTACTAAATACTTAGATAAGTATCATCGCACATCTTAATCATGTGATTCTCGAGGTCTCCAGTTGGGGGCACTGGGCAAACATGGAAACATGGCAACTACCCGCATGACTGAAACTTCTACCTAGCCCAGTATTCTGCTGGGTGCAGAAAAAAGGATGTGAGCTACGGTTGTCATCCTGGATTTAGGAAGTTTTTAAAGACTAAGTAGATTTAGTTTTCAAAATTCCTTTGCTACTAACAAACAATTCTATTGTATTATGAACTTCCTTACCCACAAAACATCCAGTTTCTTTTGCTAAGCTAAGAATCGGTGATTTAAACCCCATCTCCTTAACCAGTAACTTCAAATTCTAATGGGTTCAGGTAGAAAAGCTATTGTATATTTAAATTTGTTACTATTCAGTTTCATTAAATGTTTCCAGCCTAGCATAAATTGCCAGCTCTACCAACCTTGAATATTGCTATTTATTTATTTATTTATTTACAAGGTAAGAGTTATGAAAAAAGTAGAAGGTGTTCCTTACTAATGTACAGTGTAAAACCCAGCGTGCTTTAAGGTCTGCACACACACAAATTTGGCATTTAAAACAAGACCTAAGAGAAGACACAATGTATTAATTTATTCAAGGAATATCAGTTGTGCTATTAGAAATATGTCAGAAACCAAAAACTTATACCATTTAAATAAAATATTGTAAAATATCAGCTCAGGAATTTCATAGCCCTAACCTTGTTGATAAGGTCTTTTTAAAGCAGGTCAGGCAGATTATTTATAAATTTACCAAATTAGAAGTGAATTTAAGTATTCAAAAGTGAAATTTGATAGCAGCTACAGGAGAATGCATAAAAGGTTGAATATACGTATTGGGTCTGCACATCTGTAAATGGGTGTATTGATAAGGAGAGTAAGCATTCAGCAGTGCCAAGCTCATAGTAGCCTCGATCTTTCTTCCAGTTGGTATTTTTAACTAGATTTTGCAATACTGCAATGGATTTCTTGGTCCCTGGAGCTTCTGGCCTTCTATCCAACCTCTGTATTAAAAGTTATGACTGCTTGCAAAGGATCGAAGCCAGAAGTTTTCATCCACACTACTGGCTGTCAAAACACAGAGACTTCTGTCTGGGTGTAGATACTTAGTTTTGGAAAGGCAGGATAGAACATTTTGTTCATCTTTACTCATGCTTCTCCACACACACACCCGCACACACACCAACACACAGACACATAGAGGAAAAAACCCAAAACCCTAATCATGCTACACTTCTTTAGTATCTTCCATGTAACCATAGAAAGCATCTATAAGTATTAAAGCCTTGCAGCAGCAAAAGCATTAACCTTCAGGTAATCAGAAAGCTGAAATAACTATCAGCTTGGGCAGTTGCAAGGTTAGGAAAGGTTCAGGAGTTCTAATTTCCAGTCCTTTAAGCCTTAGTCCACAAATAAGAAATTAGCCTGGAAATCATGATCAACTTTGTAATAACAAGACTTTGCTTATATGTTGACAAGCTGTGAACAGTAGCAATTTCAGTTTCTAAGACACTCGCTGTTACAAACCTATAAAACACCTTTGCTTTTTAATATCGCAGGGTAGTTTTAAGAAAAAGAAGTTGTTTCTGGACCTTGAAACTTTGAATGAATTGAATGACACATGAATGAATAAATATATATTAATTCTTTTTTATTAAAGTATCAAAACAAACTTGAGAATAGAAAACAAACTGCTTTTAATGCATTTTAAGGGTTCTCCTGAATAAAGTATACCTTTAGGAAACTCATGCAACATACTCTTCTTGTCTAGCTGTTTAAATATTCTTTTCCTGTGCACAGTCAAATGAACTTGAGTACTATCATTTCTAGAGCAGCGTGCAGAAGCACGCAAGCACACAAACATACAAAAGCAGTAGAAAGCAGCTATGACTGCACATATAAAAAGAAATAAAAATAGTTTCTCTTCTGACAAGAGTAGTGGTACCATATTAACATTTGGCATGCTAAGTAAATAACATCAAGCAACAAAAGCATGACGCCTGCGTCACCAGTGATATGGTTAAAAGCAACCATACAAATTCCCAAAGGGAGACATATGAATTCTGTCATATTCTAATCTCTGTGGTAACACTTTTAACAGTTTTGTCTGCTGGTATTTGATGTGCAAAAGGCAAAGCCAAGGTGTATGAGACGGGGATGATGCCTTGGTTTTGTATTTCCACATTACAGAAGTCAAATACCAGTGAAGATCATTTAACAAGTTTATTTTAACATGCTCCATGTATACCTGTTGTCTGACAAACAGCTAGCCCAATTCTCCATGGAACTTGCCCTCTAATCCAGAGAAGTTGCAGTAGAGGCTCCAAACTCTGCCTTACAGGACACAAATAAAACTCTCACTGAAGTCAATGGAAGATCCTTCCAAACATCCAGAAAGATAATGGATTTTCAGGACAGAATCAGATCTAGTATGTCACCTTTGCAATACATTCACTTTCCAGATACATGAAGCACATATCTTTAAAATGTGATATAGGACATTACAATATATCCAGATCTTAGGAAAATATACTAAGAAGTTCTGTTGCAGAATATAACAATCATATAAGGATCAGGTATGATATCTGATAGACTCATCTGGGACTTGCAGAGTAGGAAGCTTATGACTGAGGTATCTTTAAGTTTAGGCTTTAGAACAAAAACACAATCACAACACTGCATAACTGGTGAAAAATATTATGTGTAAGCTCCATTCTTATTGTCTGCTTTGTTTAAACTGTGATGTTGAACAGCTAGACACCACTGACGGCGGTACAGAATTTTGGAATGTATAATGTCTGTACCTGACCATTCAAGATACTGAGTGCCTCATCTGTGGAAAAGATGAAGGATAAGTGTTTTCAACAGTGGTATCTCAGATAAAACTGGTGAAGTTTAGGAATATATAATATTAAACACCAAGAGATAAAAGTAAAAAGACAGCACAACACTTGTGTTTTCAGTTTTATCTTGCTTGCAGTATTTATTAACTTTCCTCGTTATGGTATTAGTGATAAATAAGGGTATTTTCTTTTACAAAAAAATTGTAAAGATATACCTTATAGGATTAAACAATCTGAGAATTTCACAGAAACATCAGAATTGAAACACTCATAGCTCCAATTGTTTTGTCCAGCAGCTTTTCTACGAGTTCAAAAAACATCTATGGTTAGTATTTAATAAAAAATAAAAACAATTATTCACTACATCAAAACTCTTGCCTCCTTTAGATTCTAAGTAACACTTTTGATTGACTATAGTTGCCACTCAGTTGTAAAATAAAAGTAGCTGCAATCATGATTTTCCCCTCTGAATCACCTGGCAAAAGGAAAGCGATTTCTATCCTAACCAGGACGGGAAAAAGCTGTCAAGCTCTTAGGGCTATAAGAGCTATCTGCATAAGCAGACCCATTGAAGCCCATGGAACCTCTTCTGTGAGTAAGGGTTAATAGCATGAATTAAGGCTTGTAGGATTAGATCACAGATGATTTTAAAAAAAAAAAAACCAACAAAAAATAAAACATGATAACAACAAACCAACCCACAAAACTTCTCATGATTCATGAGCTTGGGATTCAGTCCTGCAGTTCTTTACTCGGGCAAAACCAGTATTGATATCCCTCTGCAGTTAAGTCTCCTCTTTCCAGTAAGTCAAATTCACTGAGCCACCAAGTGGTGGTACAAGCTGCTCTTCAGCAATTCAAGGAAAAATTGTAGTCCCCAAAGAATAGAAAGTGGGGTTCCAGCTCATAAAATAAAAACTTGGCTACATGGACATCTTGCAAGAAACATTTCTTTGTTGCACCTACTATACTCGTCAAATTCAGTCTCTGAGATGAGTCATAGAAAAAAACCCACACAAGTGTTGTGAAAAAAAAATTACAAATCTTAGTTGGAACTAAAGGCTCTTTGTGTATGTTTGTGTGTGTGTGTTAGGTTAGAATGCAACATTACGTATCAGTACATTCTGCCAGAAAACATCCTCCTGGATACTTTGAAAATAAAAATACTGTCTGCTTTCCCTACCGGCAACAAGGTAAAGTAGTGTCCATCCAGCACAGCTGTCTGTACCATGTGCATCATCAAAAGTCATAGTGTTCTAGCACAAACATCGTGAGTGCGGATACTGTATACTAGCAGAGAGCTAAAACTTCTGAAGCTGTTGTCTGTAGCTCCTAGGAACAGCAAGTATGACAGGTGCAAAACCTATATTTGAGGCAGAAGAGTCTTCAATGTGATTGAGACCAGATCTTCCAAGGGGAAGAATCGCTGTCAAGCCAAAATGATTCTTTCTGCTTAAGTAAGAACTCTCCCCTTTCTAAAGGCTCTTGACTAATAGAATCCTACACATTATGTCAGATTCTCCACGGATTCTGGTAGTTGTTAAAAACACTATAAATATTTCCATGTTTGCCATATTACTTAACCTTGTAATGTGCCTTCTTTGATCTGTTGAATAAAAAGATTCCTTTCATCTTCAGGTGTCCTTCCATTTTGTGCTCGAACTATACAAGTGGGCCTGTGAAGATTTAGCATGTATATCAAATGCTGCTTCTCATTCTTTAGCTCTTCGATCTGGGCTTTTAATTCTGCATTGATAGTTTCCAGCTTTTCTGATTCCTAGTCACAAAGGACAGACACAACTATTAGAGTGAGTAGTTTAAATAGTTAATTGCAATGTTTAATAGTTGCAGTCTTTTATTGGCGGGAAATCATGGATCTAGCAGAGAAAGAAACTGTCTGTTCTTACTGTCCTGTAATGATTAAACTATACAACCTCCAGCTGATAATAGTCTGAAAACCAGATTGGCAGTTTCCTTCTTTGGCCTTTAAAGAAGTGTAACAGAAGGTGAAAAGCCAAATTCAGACTTGTGTTCACTTACAATGACAGGTATCCAAACCATTATTCTTCTGCAAAATTATTCTGAAATTTTGGGGTGAAAAATGGACCCAAGATTATCTATGCTTCTCAACGCCCAGCAATATCATGTCACATATCTGGAAACACATGTTAATGTAACAAAGTAAGGACATAGCTATTTTTTTCTCTTCCTACCCCTGAATACAGGAATTAAGACAGGCCTGATATTGCTGTAATATTTGCGTATCATGACAAAGCAGGCGAAGACACAACTGGTCTTAGAACAGAGAATTCAGGGGTAAGTTACTATGCCACTCATTCCATAAAGAAGTCAGAATTTGTCAGTGTATGTAGGTTCTGTCTCCACAATTACTATTATATGAAATTATATTTTTCTTCCTGTGTTCAGTGTACACATTAAAATTAGTATTATCCCTATAGGCAAGATTGATCACTGAAACAGTTATCTCTTTTCACTTCTACCATACATTCATTTTATTCCAGTTTTAACCAGGTTTGGGTTTAATATATGGCATGTTAATTTTTTTTTATAACTACTGTTCTGAGGGGTTTACAGAGATTTGGGTGACATCTCTCTGTATTTTCTACTATGACTGCACCCCATGATATCTGTTTAGATCCCACCAGGATGAAAGATTAAGAACAATTCAGGTCAACCACTTACTTTCTGCAAACATTCTGTTTTTTCCTTCTTTTTGTTTCGGCACTTTGCAGCAGCAATTTTGTTCCTTTCCCTTCTTCGCTTTTTTCTTTCATCCTCTTCAGGAGAAAACTATCCCATAAAAACAGATAGACACAATCTATAAGATGTCATAAATACACGACCTGTATTTTGGTAATTCTGGCATTTTTAAAATCAACACAGATAGTGTTTTCAGTGCTCACATTGTGAGTTACATGAGAATGTGATTCTGATCTTGCTTTGCCATGCAGTAAAATGGTAGTAACTCCATTAGAATTGTCAGTAAAAACCTGATGGGAGTTTGGATGGATATAATCCGTGTGATGGTTTATTTAAAATCAATGCTACTCAAAAAACTTGCTGAGTGTCTCCTCAGGCCAACTTCACATCTCCATCTCTCCTCCATTTCCCAAGGAGGAAAAGGAGCAAGGGGAACAGAGTGGAGCATGTGTCATGAATGAGGCAGCGAGAGCACAGCAAACTAAAGGCAGTGCCAAAAAGGGGACATTAACACGCTCCTTCAAGCTTTGGCTGGTTTCCTCAGACGATTCCTCAGACCACAGTGTAGCATTTCCCTAACTTAAGCTATTTCTCCAGTTTGTAAGAGAAATGTTTTTCACAGAGATAACTATCTTAAAGTAAAAACATAAGGGGGACATATCACAGCCTTATGTTAGTGTACCCTAAAGATGTGGGTCCTACTGGCTTGTCAGTGAAATAAAACTTCAGCAATGACTTATTCCAAGTTGAGCCACAAGTAGGCAGGGAAACCAGACTAGTGCTTGCTCTAATCACTGTAAAACATTGTCCTTAATCCATAATAAAAAATAAAATATCCAACTAT
The DNA here is from genome assembly GCA_033439905.1 of Ceryle rudis. NCBI lineage: Eukaryota > Metazoa > Chordata > Aves > Coraciiformes > Cerylidae > Ceryle > Ceryle rudis. Next base: position 16,999 of record JAAGNO010030821.1, read on the forward strand.
AGGCCTCAACAGAAATGAGAAACACCAGAGAGCTTCCCAGAAGCACTTAACAGAAAGCAAAGCAGCAGGCTTAACAGGATCAACTACAGTGGAAATGGTTATCTGTAGTTGATAAAATTACTGGTCTTTTGGTGAAACTGTTAGAGAATTAATAATTCACACTGAAATGCTATTTAAAGAGACATACCTCTGTTTTCATGATTGATGTTTCAATTGGCCTTTCAGAAACTATCACTGTGTCCAGTGTAGAAGACATCTTGTGGGACTGACGCTTATTCTGAATGGCAAACCTCAGTTCCTCTTTCACCAGCGGGGTTAAATTTGTGAAATCATCAAACCCCAGTGACCCTGCAGGGGACAAAGTGGGAACAATTGCGGAGGCGCTGACTTCTAATGCAGATACCTGGCCTGAGTGTTGGACCATCATTTTTCTGAAAGGTAAAAAGAGATAATAATAATAGTCTTTCAACAACTTTAGAAAGGCATATATAAACTCCTAGAAGTGTCTTTTAAATTGTGAATAATACTGTATTGCTTTCATTGTTTCAATCCCCATTCCCTATAACCCCCAATCTCTCACTAGAGACAAGCAGTTAAGAATCTGGTCAATAGCAAAAACTTCTACTTTATGTTAACTTCAAGTTAATATTTAAAAATAATAATAGTATTAGCACATTACATGATTTCTAGGTCTTTCTGAAACTTAGTATTGAAAAAAAATGTGTATGTATACTGTGAAGTTTTAAACAGGTAGTGTGTGGCAAATGAGAACAGAGTGAAGAGAGAGAATAAGGAAGAAATATCTGAAAGCTAATAGTAATACTTTTTTTTAGTCATTATTATTATTTAAAGCACAAAAGGAGCTTAAGAGTATCTCCGTCCTCAGAGCTATACAACTACAGATTCCAGCTTCATCTGGACAGAGTGTACCTTGAACTGAGCTACATTTAGGCAAAGCTCAATGAGTTTTACTAGAAGGTGAAGTTTGCTAACCAAGACAAAATTATCATGCTCAGTTTTAAACAGAGTTTTAGATCTGGTTATAAACTCCTGATAAATGGTTAATGGTAAGAGCTGACACAAAGGTAGAAGTCTGTACATACTCTGGTGCTTCAAAGCACAAGCTGAGTTGGAGGGATTGAGTCATAAAAAATGTGAATCCGTTTGTTTCATTCCTTTCTTCTCATAAAATCTGAAACTGTCCTCGTGTGCCCTCAACTAGAGGGTTGAAATTTTTAAATATTTATGGTCAGATCGCCTGCTGATATAAAACAGCGTGACTGAAGAGACTTCTGGGGAATTATGCAAATGGACACCCATAGAGGAACCTAATTTCTAGTAGTTTTCCTAAGAAAATGAGCCTACCCAGCAGTGCTCTTAACTTTCTTCTTTTTAGTCATTCCTATTAATTTTTAGCCAATTCTGGGGAAAGAGAGGCCCCCCCATATGCTATTTGAAAACTGGTGAGGAAAAAAAAAACCTGAGGGAAAAAGAGGAAAAACTCAACAGTAAGCCACCCAAACATCATGGGCAACCTGGACAGCTGATGCAAACAGCTCTGCATGGCTGACACAAACAGTCTCTTGCCCAGAAGAGGCAAGATAAGAGGTCTGAAAGAAAACTGAGCACATTTTGTAGGTTGCCCAAGGGACAAAAGGTGCAAATCCATAGGAAAACAGATAGTAGTACTTCCCTTATTCATAGAGCAACTACTGTAAAATTGGATTTTACCACACTGGTTTTCCAGCTTTCTTTGGTATATAGGTTTTAGTTTTTTGGGTTTTTTTTCATAGCTGTACAGGTACAGTATGTCTTATCTATTCTTGATTAAAACTGTAATACTTACAGCAAAGTCAATTGTAACTAACTTAGTGCAGGTAAGCAAGTAGTTGCCTTTGGGTAGCAATGTGGGTAAGTACCCTGACAAGAAGATAGATTTTGCTTAGGGATACCTAAAAATACACTGTAAATCCACACTGGTACAAATAAGAATAGAATCTGGTCCATTGCTAAGTCACATAAATAAAAAAAAAATCTCAGGATGGTGAATTGTCACTTGGTAGACAATACCATGTGCAGCTGCATGTGTCTTCCTCACTTCTTCCTCATCCAGTTACCACAGAGGAGCTGAATGTTTCCCAGAATCTGAGGGTGAAATCCTGAACCCAATGAAATCAAGAGGACTTTTTCTGTTGACCTCAATGGGGCCAGGATTTCACCCACAATTATTAAAGATGAGAAAATTATTTGGAACAATTTGTTATTCAGAAAGACCTTGGGAAATTTATGTAATTCTCTTCAGAAAGCCCCTGCTCATGAGTCACATTTAAAGTACTGATACGGTTTAATCCTATAATCTCAGAAAGCTAGTGGTTACTCTTTTCCAACAAGTCAGAAACAGCCCTATAATTTCCAGATGAAGTCCTCACAGCATTATTTACCGGTTAGTAACATTCAACTCATTTAAACAGGCTAATTCCAGATGATACAGAACCCCTCATTGCTAGCAGAGATTTCAGTGAATCGGTCTCCCTGGCTGCCAGTGATGGCTTCATTCAACAAAGTTAATTCTGTATAATTCAATCAAATCAGGAGTCTTAAATCAACAGTAAAACTGGTTCTCCAGCCTACATAATAATTAATTGGGCTAATAATTTTTTAGCTCTGGTGGTTTATTAAATTATTTTTCAGTTTAGGTGAACTTTTAATTAAGGTCAGCAGCAGCACCAGAGGAAACCAAGAATGTTCATGCCTGAGAAATTGTATTAATTGTGGATTTCTACTAGCTAGTGCAAAGCGTCCCATAAGCACCAACAAAACCCTACTATAATGTCTTCAGGTACTCTCATCCATCTGTCAATAGAGTACAAAAAGGAGTGGTAGGGTGCCCACGGGGATGGGAAGCACAGAGGGGGAAGTGTCCTTGACCACAGAAACTTACTGCTCTCCTGCCTGAACAGCTCACTGACCTTCCAGACATCCTGAAAGGCATCTCTATTTACTCAGACTTTAGTGAAGGGAGGGCCTACCAGGGGGCTGAGGCTTGTGTAAGGATTTCTACCATGAGCCAAGTCCCATTTTGCAGTGCTGTTTGCCACTGGTTTGCCTTCCTAGGCTTCTTTCTAGAGACAGGGCTTCTGGACAGTGCCTAACAGGGTAGGCTACCAGTCTACCACTGGGATTGTTAGGAGACAATAGTAAAAATAATCAGCCTTATGTCAAAGCTACTCAGTAAGCTGAATAGATTTCCTTTTCATAACAAGGTAGATGTTTTCCAATTTCCAAGGAACAAATCTGCTTTTAGAAAAATATTTAGGAAAAATAATTTCGCTATTTTAAAAAATGCAACAAGTTGCCATTCCTTTTTGTACATCTTTTGTACAAATTGTACTTCTGTCTGTAAGACATCAAGAGCACTACCTCATTTTGTCTGTTTGTAGAGGCTGAGGAAACAGTAGGAATAAGAATTTCAGGCCTTAAAGCATGATTACATCTGGGCCTTTCTGATACAGTCTCTGTTTACTTTCTAGACCATGCACATGGACCTGGGCTCCAGGTTGCTTTGAGTACTTCTGAAGTTACTGACATTGAAGGTGCTGAATATTTCATAGACCTGCACCTTAAAGGCATAGCTTGTTCCAGTGTGAGTTAATGCTTCATTACTTTATCCTTAGTTTTGGAATTCTCCAAAGAGAACAGCTTTTCTATTAATGGTACCCTCTGAATTCAAGTAGCTTCAGACAACTTTATTAATTTCTTTTCCTCTTACTTTTTGTTTGTTCTCTTGCTGATGATTCTTTCCATCTACAGTGAACTTTTATATTTCATTTGCTAATATTTTAATTTCAGGACATAATTCCTACCTGTGCATTTCTACTATTTAAAGGTACTCTTGTTTAATATTAAAGGGACTGTTTTCAGTCATTTCATTTTTGCTTATCTACAGATGGCTGACTGTGCCTTTTGGTTTTATTTCTTCATATGTATTCCTTTTCCTCTGGTGCTGATGCAATAAACCCCGATAACTATTGAGGTTAATCTTAAACAGCATTAAGAGCAATTACAGTTCACAACCTCTGTGCACGCTGGTTGACCTTAAGCTTTCTGACATCCCACATCATTCCCAAACCATTTTCTGCTGCCTTCTAGCTTCTCAAATGCTGTTACTAGGAGAAAAATTGATTTCCAACAGGAAACCCGTCCTCTGAAAGAAGTTTGCTGTCGTGCCATGCCTGACTTGATTAGGCAACGGTTTAGCAACTGATCTTCATGTCAAGACACGGGGACAGAAAGAAAAGAAAAAAAAACCTTAAAAATGCATTTCTAGTTTCTGGCTTTGGGTCAGAATTGATTTGGGCAAAGATCTTTCAAGGAGTTTCAGATTTTTCAGATACTTCAGGAAAGGCAAAGTGACCAAACACAACGCCAGGCACCATAAGGGCAGTAAAGGCAAAGAAAT
>JAAGNO010030822.1:0-14140 GCA_033439905.1 Ceryle rudis
AATTTTTTTTGTACTAACAGTATTTTTCCTAGTCATTTTATGAGTCACATATTCTTTAACATCTTCAGCACCTATTTTAATTCCCCAAAATTATACTGATTATTAAGTTAAGATAGAAAGCATAGAAGTAATGTTTTAGCATTGATCCTTCTTTTCAGTCACTGGACTTCTGCCCATTCTTGGAATGCTTTAGAGCTGTGTGAGTTTTTATTTACACTTTAGGTCTGCTTTTTGTACAGACACATCTTACAGTAAATCTTCCCTTTGTGCTTAACACTGTCGTTAATTTTACCAAGGGCTTGATTGAGTCTTATCAATCGGTCTTTTTTGTTCCTTAGGACCCATTTCCACCATTATTAGGCAATTTTTGATATTTCTGAGTACATTATGTCACTCATAAATAAAAAATACAGTGACAAAACTCTTAACAAAATATGATGCATATGTTTACACATTTCATTTTACCTGCATTAGAATAGCTTTGGTGTAGTGCTAGAAAATATCAAACAAATATTAAATAGGTGATGTCTCAAGCAATTCTTTAAAAGTCATCAGATGTCATTGGTAAAGCAATATATATACAATGCCCTAGACGCTTAAAAAAAGTGTAATTCAGTTCCCAATCTTAACAGTTTTTGTATTTCTTGACCACTAATCAGAACACAAATAATCTGTTTCATATGTATTTAAATACATGTTTACACAAAAGTGAGAGCTGTTAGGTTGCATCAGACACCTTGCCAGCTCCATAACTGAAATATCATACTACAGTAACTGTTCTGGGGACATTTAAATGTTATTTCTTGTAGACAGTGTTGGTAAAAGAACTCTCTTCTGTGATTGCAAAAGGGAACTTTAGCTTTCAGAACTTATTCTACTGTCTGCTGAGAAACTAACAGTTCATACTGAGCAATTGGCAAGAATAAAACTCTCTTCTTTAATGCATAATCTGTACATAAACTGTAACTAAAGGTGACTTTTCATAGCACATGTTCAAGGACAGACTCTTGGATCCATCAGGTTCTCCCACTTTTTATCAGTCACCTCTTGGGCTGAGCTTACAGTGCCACTAATAGCAACAGATTTTGTCAACTGTACCCTTCTGTTGGAAACTTTAATTTTCAAAAAATTTGATTGACTTCTGTCATGAAAATGGAATTGACACAAAAGAATATGAAAAAATAAAATCGATTTAATGACACTGACAAATTCATAGTTGAAGCTGCTGCTTTCTTTCTTTGACTTCTCTGCTCAGCCATTCACTTCATCATCCCCTTAGCCAGTTCATGAGCTTGTTAGGTATGCTATTCTCAGCGATTATAGGGAGTTTCACTTCTCCCAGTTCCATCCTACACTTCCCTGGTTTAAACAGATTTTTTTTAAATATTTATCCTTCTAATTGCTCCTTTGACATTTTTTTCAGAGAAACTTTATTGTAGTTAATCTAAATGAGAAACCTGATCATCCTCATTGTGATTTGTACTCCAGATACCATTTCCTCCATTAAATAAATAAATAAATACATCCCAAACTCATCCCTTCTTCCTCCGTCTGTGGATACTCAGACATCAACTTAAAAGGCCAACAGGAATAATCTTTCATCTCTCATCCCTTTCTCCATCACTGCCAACTGCATCAACATGTTGGTTGTTCTGAGATTGCAATTTAAACAACACCTTGAATTTGGGTATTATTCCTATTCCTCACATACATATTAAGGTACAACTTTTTAAGCTGTGCACTGAGCTGAAACTCTCATGCAGGTTCTCCACATTTCAGTTGCTACAACTGGCCTCTTTTCAGCACATGACAAATGTCATCTTGTCACATTGCTGCCACTGTTCTGCACAGATTATTTTCCTAACATCTCTCCCTGTATCTTTCTCCAGTTCCTCTTCAAAGCATCAAATACAGGCAGTTTGTTTTCAGTTTTACAATCCTTCACAGACTGACTTCATGATACCCATTATTCCTCATAAAGCAGAAAAAAAATTGAGCCATTAATTTCCTACTTTTAGATTTTCAGATAAGCTCTATTGTACTTTCTCCTGTGCTGTCTGTAATGATTGTGAGGTACCTCATTATCGTCCTCCAAGTCAGTCATTCAGACTTCTCCAGTTCGTGTATAGAAAGCTTAGGCACATATATTGCCTGCTATCATGACAGGTATTTTCTATCAGTCTGTCACTGTCATCTCTTGTCTTGCATAGAACAGTCATTTTACTCTGTGTCTGTGCAATGCCTACAGTATGGTCCTGGTCAGCAATATGGGAGCCTTTGTACAGCTGCAGTAATTCCCATGCTACTGCTGCTGCTACTGCTTCTGAGTCTTTCATCACCTTTGTGATTTGCCATGTGCATTGAAGTGCTTCATTCTAACAGGATAAAATACCGCCTTATATTTAATTTTTCTGCATTACTGATTCAGCTGGAAGTTTAGGTGGTCTGACCTTTCTGGGGGACAAACCACACTCTTCTTCTGCAGCCTCGAAGTTTACTGAAATTGCAGAGCACACACATCTCTATTGCATCTGTTAAGAAGACTCCAGTATTTTCAGTCCACAAGATATAATTTGTAAATGTCTCAAAAATAACTATCTTTTTGAAGACCAAGAGATATGATTCAAAAGGACATCCAAACAGCCTTGACTTGGCCCTTCATAAGTGATTATTAAGAAAATGAAATAGTGAAATAGTTCTGGGTGAAAGTTAAAGTTCCATTGTAAGTTAGAAAAAAAGTTAAAAGACAGAAGATAAAGTAGGAGTAAATGGTCAATTTTCGGCGTGGCAAAAGGTTAACATTTCTGTCTACCACTGACCTGTACATTAAACAGCATTGTTTAATATATTTATTAATGAACTGGAAAATGGGCTGAAGGATATTGTATGTGTCAAAATTTAAAGATGACCAAAAAACTTATTTAGCCTTATCAAGATTAGAGCTGACTTTATGGCACTCCAGAGGAATGTAGAATAGTAAGTGAATGCCATGGTGGTAGAAGAAAGACAATATTGTATTGATTAATATGATACATATTGAAGATGTAATTTAACTGCTTACACTGATAATGTGGCTGTTTTCACTGATAAAAATTAAATATAATCACAGTGTGAGAGAGGAAACAAGTTGTATCTTTCTGTCACAGGCACATTTTTCCTCTGTCTACAGTAAAATGGAAATGAGGAAACAATCGAGGATTTATGAAAATAGATAAGTGTGCTGATGAAAATATTACAATACCATGTGTGATCTGATGATGTTACGCTGAATTCGGGATGTTTCATTTTAGTATAAAAATACAATTCAGTAGCCTGAAGAAGGATCAATTATTTTTTTTTCCTTCTCCACAGATACTTGTGTTATGCAGTCTAGCTATTTCAGACCATACATTGTGTCTGTACGTAATTACTAGCAAAGCTGTACTTTGAAAGTAACAGGGGAGTGTGGTTCCATCCCTGTTCATACGTATCTCTGTGTGAGTCTGCTATATGTAATAGCTTTTATCAGTGAGCTATTATTTGAAAACCAGGCTAGTTGTTTTTCTGTATAAAATATATTCTAATTACAAATGTCATTTATGTTATTTTTAAAAAATAGTAGCAGCAATTCTAATATTAATATTGCTAATGATAATGTCTTAGTTGAGAAACAAAATACTGCATTTAATGTCTGTGAAATTTCTTTGCTCCCTAAATCTTGAAAAATCTTGAAAAAAACATTTGAAAAACTTAGGGACCTCTGGTTCCTAAAGACCATGATATCAGGTTATTTACCCAAATTAGTTACCCAAACTACATTAGAACTGTCTTTGTGAATATAAATGAATTATCTTTTTAATATATGTATATGTATGATTCTAGACTTCTTTAGAAACAGAATATACCACAACCTCTTTATTGTTCATATTCCTGGAACACTGTATTCGTTGGAGTCTCTGTATTACGACATTGAGAAGTTTTTGCTTTCTATGACCTGAGTCTCTTCATGGAGCAAGTGCATTGGTATCTTTGCACAATTCCCGCCGAAAAAGGTGATTCTCATTCAGTTGTCTAAAGGACAAAACTTTCACCTGAATTGTGCAACACAGGAAAGCATGAGACTGTCAGTCATACTCCTTCCACTTCTTTGTAGGCTTGTACTGTGTGCCTGTGAGGAATATATATTGTTTATTCTGTTTAACACTACAGTCATATCACAGACACTCCAAATACTGTTTCTCTGTTTCTGTTTTGTTTCTTTTTCCCTTTATATTCTGTCTTATTGGGACTACAGTAGCCTGTGTTCATGTGTAAACTGGATTTCTACTCCAAAGAACAACTTCTGTTCTTGTCTAAAGAATGTGTAAATCTCATCCAACTAATTGCAGATAGGCTAGGTCAGGACCCTAAAAGATGAATGCCAAGATTTGTTGGACACAGTCCATAGCAACTCTGTAATGGTCTGATCAGGAGGGACAGGAGGTATAAAGATTAAAACTTCAGTCTCTAAATCCCCTGGCACTGTCCTGTTCTTAAAGAAAGACACAGCATTGCTTTCCAGTCTTTTTCAGTGCAGTATAGTCTTTTTCATAAGATCTTGAGATTACATCTTGCTGATATTTCTTTAACCATCTCCTTTCCATGGATTGCCTTCCATTTTAGGATTTCATACTTTTCAAATGAGATACTTCCTTCTATTTAGCCACACTAATCCTTTAAATCAGCTGAACAGTCAAATCTTGTCCTTCATAACACATTAAAGGATGTATCTTTGCACTTCTGTAGAACTTTGGGCTAGAAGAAATTGTAACTAGCTATACACTAGAGTTTGTGGGTAAGAGATTCACAAATTACCATTAGAATGAAGAATTTAGCAGCTATAGACACGTGCAAACACACAAAACCAGGATGTCTGGAAATTAAATGCAAAATACTTATTATTACCCAAATAATCAAATTCATGTTTTCCATTTAATTTATTACTTAGAATTCAGGGGAAAAAAAAAAAAAAAGTTCTGTTTTACTTATTCAAAGAAATCTTTTCTATGTGGGCATGTGAAGAGTGCCAGTACCATTCTGTGAATCTGAACTACAGCAAGTACAAGGTGAGCACACTGCAGTTTTTTTCTCTGTAGTGGATGGTGCACATTTTCACTTGGACTTCTGTCACCTTGTGTACTGCAGTGTGAAACCATGAAACTACAGGTGAAAATTCATGTTTAGATTAGTGCACCTTTTCCTTATGTGTGTCTAGCATAAACTGATGAGTACATAACAAAAAAAGCCATCATTAATTACAAAGAAGACCAACATAGAATTATTAGGAAAGAAATAAACGAAAAGTATTTTAGTTTTTGAAAGAAGAAATGCTCTCATTGTCAGCTTTCAGCTGGTTTTAAAGCCTGTTGAGTAGTTATGAGAATAATTCCAGTTAATAAATATAGTCCTTTTGGACTGAAAATATTCTGCAGTTTTTCTAATTGACTATATTTCTCTGTGAACGAGCATACTGTTTGCTCCCTTCTTTCTGTTGAATTGTAATTGTCATGCCACAGAGATATATGTATTTGCTCAAGAAAGGAGGATTCTATGACATATATGTAGAAAATAACTGCATGTTTCTCAGTAATGATTTCCTACCTTTATAATCACACAGCAGCTATATATGCTGGTAAGACTATTTCCTTTATTAAACAATGTCTTCTACAATATATGTTGGGGTTTTAAGTATTTTTCATGTACCCCTTTGAAGGAAAAAACAACATATGAAAAAGAGAAACTACTTATTGTTAATTTTATTTATGATATTAATCTCTTAATCATCTTTTTCCAACCTCACTTGAGGACATTTTGATAATTTACATTTGTGTTCTGTTTTTGTTATCTGTTGTGTTTAGGGGGTTTTGCCTCTGGTGGTTTGATTTGGAACTTGCCCACGTTTACAATTAAGGTTACAGTACCAGCAGTGTCACAAGAAAGCAAGGAGTGAAGCTATTGCTGGGGAATTGTCCGGCACAGCATTTTTCACAGTCCTGAGCAGTATCCTCTTGACCTTCAATTTAATTTTGAGACAGTCGCTCTTATCCCAGAACTGATTGCTCTATCATTTTACCCAAACAGTCCCATCTTTAGGAAACAAGATATGCAGAGAAGAAGGAATGACTTGGGGTTGACTTCAAAGCCTCTTGTGCTTTGCCAGTGTGCAAGGGTCCTTTATGTTTGGAAAATCTGAAAAAAAACAAACCAAATAGTTTGTGGAGGTCCTTGCACCTGAGGGCTTTTAAGGAAAAAAACAATTAGCCACAAATTCCCTGAATACCTTTCTAGGTGGGAAAGTTCAGAGTCACTTAATGCACTGTCTACTCAAACTATGACATGCAGATAGCAGGAGCACCTTGTGGCTGAGTATGGTTTTTTCCTTCTTGGTGGGATTGCAAGACTGCTGTAGCTATTGTTTGCATCGGGGACTTTATTTTAGTGCTTTCACTAAGTCTTCCAGTGTGGAAGCACATAATGTGCAACTGAAAATGAGATGAGATGAGAAGGGAAGAGCATTCTCTTAGTCATGTTCCACGGATGCATGTGGTCATATGTGCTTCCTTGTAAAATAGGTCTAGACTCAGATTTGTAAAGCTACAGCTAATAATGCATGCAGTGGGTCAGATCCTAATATTTCGTGTTTGTGAGTGCCCACTCAAGGTGCAAGGTTACAAATGGTGGGCAGGATGAGATAGTAAGACAGGGTAAAAACTTGAGAGCCTTCCCTTTTACATTCTCGCAGCAACATAAGGCTCAAGAACCCTTTGTTTTCAAAAGCTTGAAAGAGACTTTTCATCTGTGAAATTCTAAATTTATTTTTTAAAACATGTAAAGTTTGGGGATTTTTTCTTTGCTTGTTCTGTAAAAATTAGTATGTACTTTCTTTCTTTCTTGAATAAATTTAGGTCCTGTTTCCAGGCATTCAATCTTGTTAAACTTAGGAAAAAATTAAGAAAGAACAATCACAACATTCCTATCACAGGATCAGACTTCTCCAATCCTGCTAATGCTCTTTGACTGTGCTTCAGAAGCTAGAGATCAACTTCTTGAGCAGCTGAAACCTGGCAATTTTAAACTAAATTGCTAATATTATCTAGTTACAGTGAAATCATTAAAGTTCTGTATTGTAACTGTGTTTTCACATACCAGCAAATCTCTGCACAAAAGCTTGCAGGATGTGACTGTGGTATCTCCATGTATTTGCCTTCTCTCTCAATCTATTCTCCTTTTTTTCCTAGACAATTATCAGATGATTTTGGAAGTAAGGACATTTCTGTATTTTCAGGATCCTGTCTGCCGTTTAGTCTGACTCTTATAGATATATAAATTTCTCTTTATATACAAATATATAAATTTCTCATATATAAATTTCTCTTCCAAGAAGACAGATTTTTTTCCTGTAACCAGCTGGGAAATATCCTGGTGGCAACTCTTTGTTTATATTCTACACATATACCAAAAATCATAAATACCTTTTCTCTAATCAGGGTTTTGCTGTATGGTACTGAATTAAAAACAAAATATAATAGCATATATAATGCTTACATGGATCAGTGTCTGTAAACTGAATATCACTGATGAAGCATACAAAATCTGAAAGGTAAGGTTGTTTCTTCCCTGTGGTGTTGAAGTTGTTTTTTCTGATGAGTAGACAACTAATTGTAATATAGAGTTTCAACAGTTTACCTCCTCAGAAAATTTGTCTGTAAAAGCAGTATCTCAAGATTTATTCATTGTATTTTAATTCTCCATAAGAAAAAAAAATCAGGATGTTATTAAAGCTAATCAGTGCTGCCTAGCTAATGAAGAACCATCTGTAATTTGATTCTGGAAATCTTCTGAAAACTGAAGTTTCTGGCTGTCTTGGAAGCTTAGCAAGAAGTTTCTCTCAGACGTTGCCTACTAGCATCCAAACAAACAAACAGACAAAAAAATACCACCTAACTTGGTTTGTTTTGAGTAAAGAGACAAGGAAAAAAAGAGCCATCATACAAGGTTTAATTTTGATACCATTTACTTCTCTGTGCACACTTTATGTTTAGACGCCATTTATATAAATACCTTATTATCATTTGTTAAATTTTATGACAATTTGTACCAAATGCCTGATGACTGTAATTCATGCATTAAACATGCACACATATTTTTACAATATTTGCATCTTATAATATGCTTTGTAACGACTTGTCATAGACTCGTCGGTTAAACATTTATTTTACAAATGCATTTTGTAATATGCTGTGGTAATAAACTATAAAAAGTTGTCCCACCTTGTAATATTTTCAGAGGGATGAATAATGCATAACAAATTCTACCTTCATTTAAAACATGACCTCTATTCTGATGAAATCTGATACATTGTCTGGATTTATGGTGATGACCGAGTTGCGTGAGGTGCTGCCAATCTGCTTTCTGTTTAATTTTCATAGTTGATAAATGTGAATTAATCTGTAAATATTTACAAAATAATATAGGGGTTTTTTTTCTATTATTTTTATCCAAATGTTTCATTCAGACCAAATGGACCCACCCTCGTCATGCTGTGATAATTTCTGGAAATTCAGTTCAGTTCTGAAATTGATTATCAAAATGGTGATTGTTCCCGTGCTGGCTGCCTAAATTTGTCACACGTATCTCTAAGAGGCCTATGCTACTGTCACATCTAATCTGATGAGCTGTGTAAAGCTGACAGGTATATAATATTAGAAAAGTTTATACCAAACTAGTACACAATAAAACCATTTTTTTTACTATTAATTATTTTTAATTTTGGCTACCTCTGATACTTTTTTAACTTATGAAACTTCATTCAAAACAAAATTTTGCCTAGCTATTGCAGTGCGCGTCAAATTATTGACTTCCAGCTTCCTAAAGCACCACAATGATTTTGTTCAATGTTTTTTTTTTTTAATATGTATGTTACTACGTAGGACTCCCTGGCTGGTTTCTCTGTGTGTATACACGCATGTGTAGATTGTAACATTTTTGTTCATTTTGTTCCACAACCAGAGGATTTCTTCAAACATGAAGAGAAAGAAGGGGATTTGAGGGTTGGTTGGTCTGTTTACGTACGTATAGAGTATTATAGGGTTCTTCCTACATCTGGTGATAGAATGAAGTGATTGAGGATTTCAGCAGTGTTCTTTGTTACCTTCCCATACCTGAATGAAAACTAAAGTGAATGGTGGTTTTACTTTTGCTGTTTGGCTGGAGTACGTATTCGGGCATCACATCTATCTGATGCAGTCTGAGTGGGTGAAGTCAATAGAGAGTGGATTGATTTTACCTCTCTTTAACATAAACAGAAATGACTACTTCAAGTGTATGCTAAGGGGAAGTCACCATTAGATAATTGGCCTCTTGGAAGAGGGCTTTATTTCACCAGGCAATAGATGGTTACACCTTCTCCCTGCTGTTCACCTTAACACTCCAGTCTCGAGAGCCTTTTTTCACCAGTGGTAGTCAAGGCACTTTTAGTCAGCACGTTCTTGTCAACATGTATTCAACCCACTTTAAGAGACAGTTATCTGATCTGATTGAGACATCTAATTAGGATTTAATGAATTGTGCCATGGAAATGCTTATTTTTCCACTTTGATTATGCAGGTAAACTCAGATGACTAACTCAGATGTAAGTGTCCATAGCATAGACTTCTTGCATTTGGTAGAGTGATACCTCCCCCATTTCCACTTGTATTTTACTTTTTTTTTTCCTTCTAAATAAATTACTGCTTATGAAATGAGCCAAGCTTATTGTCAATAGAGCTTTACCTCTTTACACACTGAGCATATTAGGCTACATTCTACATACTCAAACACACTCTGTTTAGATTGCATAAATTCTGTTATGGAAGTCTCTCTGCTCATGGAGAGAATCATTAATTCCCTTTCAATTCAATATTTTTTAGTTAGTGTTTCTCATTAGCTGAAGGCAAGCAAGTTCCACTTGGGATATGGTGTTCTTGGTGATGTGAAATCTATCCTACAGCACTGAGAGTAGCAAAAGCTTATTCTACATGGGCCTGCAAGTATTCATGAAACTTCAGACTAGTCATCTATGTACTGAACTGGGTTTGGTAAACATGAATTATTTAGTCTTCTATCAAACACTTTAGCCATCACTTCTTGCATTCTTTTAAGATGGTCTTATAATTTGAACAACATTTTCTGTCTTTTTCTTATAAAAAATATAAAATGCAGCAGACATTTTTCTGTAGGAAAATTTTACCTATTTTTTCCCCAGTGGTCATTTTTGTTAGAATCATGTTGTCTTCATTGTCTTCTTTACTCATCTTTCAAATGATAATTTTGTCTGTCTTGTTTCATAGGAGTATGGTGAATTCTAGTTAATTTTATAAAAATTTTATAAAAACATTTTTTCATGTGTAATAGTTTCACTGGATTTCTTAGGTTTTGTTGTCCATAGTATTTCTTTGAATACATCAAAATGATGCAGTATCCTGGTAGTTTCTTAGTTCTCATCTGTTATAAATCACATTAAGGTTGCATAAGGAATGCAGTGAACATCTGTATTATATGGGAATTTTTTTTTTTTTAAGTTTGCTCAGAAAGCACAGAGATTCCACCCTTCACTGTGTTTCTTGGCAACTTGTCATTCTTTCACATACATTGAATATATGATATCTTACATGGCTGCTTCAGGATTTCTGTAGTTCAGATTCATTGCATTCCTTGTGTTCTTGGAATTGCTTTTCTTCATTTCAGATGCGGAAAAGCCTGTAAGACATGATCTAGAAAATTATTTGTGCACACTGAATATGTCTGTTTATACACGCACATACGAAAGTGTATATTTACATAGGGAAATACCATATGCAATCCTAGCACAGGTAATAAACTGCAGGGTTGTTCATACAATTTTCTCAACTGAACTTTTACTAGTCTCTTTCCTTCTGTCATTCCAAATCTCTGCTTTTAACACAATAATTTCCCAAGGCACCGGTTTCTGGGTTTTTTTTTCTTTTCCATGTCAGTTCTTTTCCCAAAAACACAGTGATTTGTGGCCCACAAGAGAGGATGTTTGATCCAAAATTAGTGGCAAATTCAGTATCTTGCCACTTACTGAAGCCAACAGTAGGTTCTTTATATCACAGGTTGAGAGGAGATTCTAGCTACCTAGTAGATCACACTTGCTTTAAGCCCTGGGAGGTTAAGATGCCACAGATTTTTAAACTACAGTATTCATATGCATACAAGAATAGTTTTAAAGTTATTTTGATATTTCTAAGATGTAAAAGTTATCAGATACCCTCAGAAGTACATAACGAAAAATTACCTTTTTCGTAAAGGAAAAAAAAGCTCCGTGATGCATTTTAATACATTTTTGAAGATTTTTAAGCTACTTTTTTCTTTTGTATAATTCACATTTCCTACACACATGATGATGTGATGTTGTATACAGGTTTTATGCTATTTTTGTTTGGGAGAATCTGCATCAATCACGTATGGTTTCACCATTTGTGAATAATGTGGCAACTCCAAACTCATGCCAATGAAACCATCATACTATCATATCATGTACTGTATATAACATACATACACACTTATAATGAGGTAGAGCATAACATGAAAGTCTCTTCCCTCCAGGCTTGAAAAATGACTAAAAAGTAGAGGTCACTTTTCGTGCCTTGGGAAAAATAGATCAAGAAATTAAAACTCCAAGCAATACCTATAACTTTAAAATGTATTTTACTGTTCTGCAGCTTCAGTTACCCTCAGCTGAAGCTTCTCTATTTTAGCTTACAGGGTCTTGTGACCTCAGCCCATAGCAGAGTTTCAACAGTAATAGCGACAGCCATCTTGGATAAATGTAAGTGAAATTTTACTCATTTCTATAGTTTCTATCCCTCACATTCACTTTTGGAGTTTTGTTTTTCACTCAGAATGTAGACAGTATTCCTGCCAAGTAGGGTGATTGACACAAAGCAGCAGTAAAGCAACTAAGTGGGACTTCTTGCCTTTTAAATGTCACAGTATCAGACTCGTTCTGTGCTTTTAAAATGCCATTATGATGACCACGCAAACCTTATTTCACCTGCAGCTAGCTTGATGGTAGTTTTTATTATCAAACATGATTAATCTGCAAAGAGACATAGTACAAAGACTTTGGCCATATAATTTTGTCTTAGCTAATGCCAAGGATGAAATCTAGGAGAGTTCAGAAAATATTTTTCTGAGAAAAAGTTTGCCTTCTTCATTCAACTTTCCCATTTCAGTTTTGCTTCGGGTCAGGTTGTGGTAATCCATTCCCAAATTTAGCTTTGCATTCACTATTGTATAAATCTGAGGCTGGAGCTGGAAAAATACGTACTGCCTATGTAACCACTTTCTGAAGTGTGAGATATGGAATGAAGGGCATCTGCCCACTATTGGTTTCTGAGGAATACCAAACACAGCAGATGCTATTAAAGTCGATGTTTTTTTCAACAATTGTCAATTTGTTGTAATGGTGGCTACACTATGATCCTAATGCAAACAGAAGATAGTAGAAATAGTGTATTCATTCAGAAAATCCTGTCCTGTATGCTCATAACCTTAGGAAGCTGGCATTTAGTAGTAACATCTGAAAGTTACCTGGACTTAGGTCATGTACAATATTTAGTCCTGAATTGGCTTTTGCCTGAATTTACCGTTTGTGCGCAATGCGGCATTCTTGATCTGTTAAATCACTATGCCACCCCTCCATCTTCTAGTTGTTCAAATGCATATATATGTATGTAACTTTGAGACATACCTAAAAGTAAGTTTTTATTTACATGTATAGTCCATAGTTGCATTGTAGCACTGTAGCTACAACAGAATCTTTTTTTTGTTGCATCAGGTAGCTAAACATGTAGTTGTTCAAATGCAGCCTGTTCTGTTTTTGTGGTTTCATAAAATGTATCTTACCATGAACTATATAACATGAAAGGCAGCGCATATGAAGTAGTTAAGGCTAAAACTAGCAGAAGTGAAACTGCCTTCATCCATCTGTCTTACAAACGTGTCATTCAAAGATAGATAAGGGACAATCTTGGTGTTTGACCTGCAGACCTATAATCAGCCTAAAAATTCATTAGAATTCACGTCTTCTTGCAACCGTATGGTTATATTAATACCTCCATAATGGATGTGAGACCAAACCATATACAGCAGAGTCTAGAAGCTGTGAGAGTAGAAGAATGTGTATTGAAGCCAGTTTATAATTCTCTTCAATTTCTGTATGTCTCAAACTTTGGTATGTCGTGTAGGTGGATGGGTGGGCATTGTTATCAGCTACGCACAGAAATCAAGTAGTAAAGGAAATTGAATGCCTAGAGTCTATTCTTCTTGACTAAAACTATATGAATGAAAAAAAAAAAGGAGTAAGAAGTGCTAGCTTGACTACTGGTTACTAAGCAGGAATACACTGAGCCATGAAGAAACGGGTTTAGTTGAAAACCCATACAAACCTTGAGGACCAATGTCCTCAAGGGTAAAGTCGTTTTATAATAATTACCATAAATACTCATTTAATTTCAAAAGAAGAGAAGATGTTCTTACATTTGTCATTGCAAGACTAAGTTAATGAAAGACCTTTGAAACCACTGTCAATAGGAAGTATGTATAGATTTGGAATGTGAGTATAAAGTAGAAGATGAATTTGTGAGATGAATTTCATTAAATCAGCACTATAATGATAGCAGTTTTAAAACCGGCTATGCCTATGTGCTTGTCAAATACCAGTTATTTTGTTGAGGCTGTGTATGCCAACATAAATTCATTGCCACTACAATCTCAGTCCTGTAGTTATCTTTTTGAGACTGTAGTGTATGTGACATCTAAGTCCCATTAAGTGACGTGATCCTTCCACAGAAGAGTGATCTCCTGCTTTGATAACTGTCTCAGTCTTGTAACAACATCAAGACTATTGAATAAATAGAATGATAATGTGATTCCATACTACTTGTTAAAACAACAATCCCTTGATAATGGTTAGTTACAGTGTGTTTTATTTCCTGTTTTTATTATTTATGTTGCTCTTCCAGATATCTTTGAACAGGCAGACAATTAAGAGAATGTGTTTATATATGTCAAACTTTGTGTTTGTACTACAAGATGTTTTATTTATACATATATAACA
>JAAGNO010030823.1:0-31829 GCA_033439905.1 Ceryle rudis
GTTTAATGTTGCTTTCAGTGGGTCTTTGGTGCACCCTCTAAGACTAAGACATGCTTTTCAAACCAACAGTTGCTTTGCTCCTCTCGGGTATTTCTCTACCACACACACTGTAGTGTGTTGTCCCCTGTGATGTGCTTGGAAATCTCCAGTGCAGAGGAATCAGGTGCAGCAAAGTTAAAGGGGGAGGCTGCTTATCTTTGATATGTATATGCAGGACAGCTTCCTTTGCACAAAGGAGGCGGCATAAATCCTTGAGATTAGGCAAGGTGTCACACGTGTAGCAACTTCCTTGATACTGGTTAGAAGACACACTCCTTTGCTAGTGATAGCTTGTGTGGACAGCAGGCAATTATTGTTTTGCAAGACTTTTCTGGGCTTCTCTGTCATGACCACATTAAGCTGCTCTTTCTTCCAGAAGAGACAGAATCTCATTTCCAGCCTGAGTGGCAAGCAGGCAACCCTGGCTCATATTTGGAAAACTCATGGGAGGAGCAGCTTTTGGAACAACAGGACCATTTGGAAAAGGAAATGGAGGAAGCAAAGAAGATGATTTCAGGTTTGCAGGTAATAGATTTCTTCTCAGCTGGGGTTCCATTCCACATGCATTTCTTTTCCCACCAGCTGTACTGAGACACTGGCCTGGAACTCAAGATAGTTGAATAAGAGTCCTGGTCCACTGAGGCCTCTTGAGATGACTGTGCAAGAAGTCAGTTGGTCTCGTGGGTCATCCCAGTTAAATAGGAATAGTGGCTTTTTCCTGCATTTCGCCCTGTGGGATGAGTCCCTCAGGAATGAGGAAGTATTTCTGATAGTGTGTATTGAGATGCCTCTGCTGGCTGCAGCCAGGATCTTATCCAGCAACAGAACACTGCTGACTTTCTTGCGATGTTTAGGTTCTCTTGGCTTCTGTGATTTGGTGCTGGACGCCTTTTCCAGAATGGAGAGTGCCAAGACTGTCCTTTCCAATGTCCCAGATGCATTTTAGAAGACAGGTGGACCCAGCTACAATCTTGCTCGGGGCAGGGTTTGCTTGTCCCCGTCACTGTACAGCGTGATTAACCAAGAGAACCCAGGGAAAGAGGAAAGGTGGCTCCAACTTTGCCAGCCCCACTACATTTACCAGGGTTTCAGAGAGGATTTTAACATCAGACTGTGCAGTTTGGACACAACTGTGTCTTTTTCTTAGCTCAGGCTTCTCCAAAACTGGGTGTTAACATGATTTGAGGCCCTTATTCAGTAGGGAGAGAGAGGAATATTATACTGATGGAAAGACTGAAGATCGGAGATATTCACTAATAGTAATTTCAGTGGACTGTGAGAGGGCAAAGGGTGCCCTGAATGTAAGAACAGAACCACTGCAGAGGAAAAAACCCAACTCTGTGTGTAAAAGGTGATTATGTCTGTGTTTGTCTTGTATGTGGAGACCAGATCAAATCCGGGTTCATGGACTTGGTCCCCTGGCCTGTGGCTGTGCTAACTCCTGTATGTGCTGTCGCTGCGCAAAGCACATAGATTATTGTGCAAAGTGGTAAAGATGCAGCGATGTTTTCCCACATGCTGGGGCTGGGACTCCCCTTCTTCAGCAAGGCACTTAGCAGCCTGCAGGTTTTGTTAGCAGCCTGAGAGAACAGAGCAGTCTTTCTGCGATTTGTGATCGGAAGTAATACAGGGAGACAATGGATGTCAGGAAATCAATCAAGATTCAGAGCTGATCAGGGGTCACACAGGCTTGCATCAGTCTGTGAGCTAGGCTGAACTGTAATATTTGGCACTTTCTCCGTGCAACTACTTATGTGTGGGACCTTCTCCTTGCTGCCCTGTTCCAGTCCATCCCTGACCAAATGACCCTCACCCAATGTGCTTGACTCTGCATGGGGAGTAGAGCCCCTGATCCATATGGTAAAGACCCTGAACTCTCTCAGGAATATTCCTTTCTGTTTGTGCTGGGAACCATAGTGGCTTTGAATTGTAAATATTTATGTGCCAGTAAACAAAGCAGAGATTGTGTGAGAAGCACAGGCAGCCAGAGCAGAGGGTGGGGTGTGGGCGGATGGGCACTTTTCCTGTGGACAATGGGCAGGAAACAAAAGACTCAGGGGAAAAAAAAGAGGCTTGCTTCACTGGTAAAATCCAGTAGCATTATGTGCCCACAGGGAGCAGGGAGAGGCAGCACTTGAGGGACTGGCATGTCCTGTTCCTCCAACTGTGGCCCCGTGTTTCAGGAGTGAGTGTGAGCAGCTGGCATTGCTGCCCCCTCATTCCCTGGGAATAGGAAGGGGCAGGTGATGTTGCTAGCCAAGAAATTGGATTTGATTAATTGATTTTCCCCCTCTTGCTCAATAGTTGAGGCTCCAGTTCAGGAGAGCTTGAAACATCAGGGACCTGTTGTATGTATACACCATAAGGCAGTGCTAAAACCACGTCAGCTTCCTATGTTTGTGTCATTCCTGATTGAGTGCCGTGCTGAGAAGATTGGGATGCAAGCAAAACAGTCTTCCAAAGAGCTTTTGCATTAACTGAATACAGATTGCTATTTGGTATGGGGCAACAGTTGCAGCTCTTTCGTGGAAGACTTTCAGCAGGCAGAACCTGACCTGTCAGCCTTGAAGTCTTTTGGAGCGGAATGAAGTTATTGCTGCAGACGGGATCTCTTCACATACAAATAAACCTGAAGGCTAGGTGAAAGAGGTGTGACTTCTTCCAGTGTGTCCAGTTGTATGTAACATACTGGCATGTGCCAAGTGCCTTGAATCCTGGAAGTTAGAGACTGGAAGGACAATGGAAAAAACTATCAACTAGACACAGCCAGTATGATATACCCTGATGGAGATCTGCCCTGGTGCTGCTAGTTGAGCTTCCTACAGTGCACACTTTTCCTTCCTGTGGGCTGGATTCAGTCTCCTGTGGGAATTCTGGCATCCCCCTGCAGACATCTGGGTTACCTTGGAGCTGCTGAAGGAGTTAATACTGTGCTTCTAGTAGCCTTTCTCAAGCACAGGGCATAGCTTAAGGTTTTCACTGTCTGTGTGGGTGAGGACTCTTCCTTCACTTGGGCATCAGTTCTGAATGTGTCTCAGTCTTGTCTATTGTAGAGCATCCTGTTTCTAAAGTCTTTTGTAGCTGTGTGATTAGGAGAATGGCTTCTTTCAGTCTCATTCCAGAAGAGAAGCCTTACAGTGTAAACCTGGTTCAGTCTCTGCTTTAGATTTCAAATCTGTTATTGTAGTGAAGTCTACCCTTGGACTGAAGCCTGAGACAGACCTCGCTCCTTGAAAGTCTGGCTTGTTGTCCTTGTTTGGTGTCTCTTTGTGGGGAAGAGTACTGGATGACCGATACATCTGGGAGAGCTTTTTGTGGGGTAAATCTTGTTCATTCTTGAAAAAAATCTACTCGTTTTTGAGGGGAATAAGTCAGGAGAAATGGAACATCTAACCATTTAGAGACTGTCAGTGTGAGTGCTAGCCAGAGCCACAGCTAGCCTATTTTCCTTTGAAACCCCTGAAGAGATTTTTTTTATTTTCCCCCCTTCATCTTCACAGGCTTTGTTGCTCAATGGGTCTTTACCTGAGGATGAGCAGGAGGGGTCCTTTGAACTTTGTGAACGTGGAGCCTGCCCTGAAGAGCAGCTGGTGAGCACATTGCTGTACCTACATTTCTCTGATCAAGCTGCCCTTTGCACTGTGCTGCCACGGGCACAATAACAAACATGGTATTTTATATTTAGATCATAATCCGAAGTCGTCTGGACCAGAGTGTGGAAGAAAATCAAGACCTAAAGGTTAGTGGAGGTCAGATGAAGGGTAAAGAGCAGTTTTGGGTCAAGAGTTCTTTGCAGACTCTATCCTAACTGATTTGTGTTCTTGTGGGATGGGCGACGCAACACAACAGATGACACGGGGGCTGTGTTGTGTTAGGGCTGCAGCTCTGTTCCTGTATTCTGCTGTGTGGGATCTCCATCCCTCCAGGAGAATCGATATTTGCTTCCCTGAGACCATAAATCATTGGCCTGGAGAGCACTCACAATACTTGGCTGGGAAGTGTTTATTGTACCCATATTAGCAGTTAATAAAAGTTTGTGGGATGGCACCAGAAAAATATATGCCGCCTCCCCACTTTGCCTCAAGCCAATGCTGTTAAAGTCAGTTGCTGGTAAAACAAATTCTAGTGTTACTGGAATTTAAATGAGCCCTGAGATAGACTTTTTTGTTGCGTGCTCTTGAAGCTGGAGGTTTAGGTTGTGCTAGCTTCTCAAAACTTAATCAAAATTTAATCAGATTATGTTGCATTTACAGAAGGAGCTATTGAAATACAAACAAGAAGCTCGAAACCTGCAGGGAATAAAGGTAAGGAGAGGGGCACTTCATCAAATATAAACAGTAAAGCTTTAGAGTCTGCTGCAGCCCATGAGCAGGGCCAGAAGCAACTGTACAATTCCGAGGGATTTCAGATTGTGAAGGGAGTTCTCTTAGGAGACTTGAGTGCAGGGGAACCTATGGTCTGTTCCTGGCTCTGGGGAAGGACTGCAGTTAAGGCAGGCACAAGGAGATAGGTCTCCTGAGTTCTGTTTCATTGCTGTCAAATGTCCCCTCTTTTGTCTGTTTCCCCTAAATAAAATGAGATGTAGGATGCCTGCTTGGTTCTCATGGCTCTTCCCCCCCCGCCCCGTGTCTTGGGATACACACAGTAGGATTGGCCCAGTGAACTCATTCTTGACAGCAGAGGAAAACAGCATGGGGGTATCCTTGTGCTCTTCAGCTGCAGTGTTTTTCATAATTTCATAATTTTGGCTCCTGTTTGCTCAGCTGTTTGTTCTGGAGTTCTGAACACCAATAATCTACTCCTGAGCAGAGGTATTTTTAGAGCTGCCTGTCAGGTCTCTGAAGGAAGCCATCAGCAATAGCTGTCCAAGGTAGAGCGTTTGGCTTCTGGGTAACACTGAATGAAAGGTGTGGAATTAGTCCTGACTTTGGCCTCTTCAGGGAGCATTTCATTGAACAACTAGGTCACACCAACAGCTTAAGTTTCCTTGTGTCCTTGGCTGACTTTGGCCTCTTCCTGCCCTCTGGATGCTGCAGGTGTGTGGCTGGAGACACTGGCTGTAGGCCACTGAAAAGATCCTCCAATGACACTGCTAATTTTTTTCAGCAAGTGCAAATTGTCAGGTCACTTCTGGAGCATGAAGTTCAGGTAGAAGCACAGAAATCCCTCTGTCCCAGGTGACTGGAACAGTGACAGGGAAATCACTTCTGGGTAAGGGAAAGGCAGATGGGCTGAGAGGCTATTGACTCTTGGCAACGCTTCAGCCCTTTAAGTGGCTCCAGTGTTATGGATGCTGTTCTAGGTCACTCCCTTCCCAGGGAAGGGTTTCTGCCTCTGTCTTACACCTTCCTATAGATAACATCTTTTCCTAGGATGCTTTGCAGCAGAGGCTGGTTCAACAGGATGCTTCAGTTCTTCAGCTAAAGCAGGAACTGCTGAGAGCAAACATGGACAAGGAGGAATTGCACAACCAGAATGTGAGTCACTGTGCTGTAGAGTGTTAGATTATTTTAGAAGGTTGTTGGTGTCCCTGAGGGCTCCAGCAGCCACTGGCTGGAGTTGGTGGTTGCAGCATAGTTCTTGGGGTCATGGAATAGTGAACAACTAAAGGTCTCTGTGTAATAAACTGCCCAGTCTACTAGCCAGCTGTGAGGCTCACTGGAGTTTTCTGTTCTTCACTCCCACTTCCTGACCTCCAAGACCTTCAGCTGAAACAGGGAGGGGCTTTCCATGATGTTTTCAGTGCAGTTGCATCCTTCCTCACAGTGTTCCCTGGGTTAGCAGGTAGCACTTTGACAGGTGGAGCTTCCAAGTACAGTGATTCAGTGGGGAGAGAAGGGCAAGGGAGGTTCTGGCCTTTCCAAAAGGTTGCCATCCTTAACCACCAGCTCCCCAGAGCTCTGCAGATATTTGGTCTCAGTTCACCCTTTAGCACAAGGGACAAAGAGGTTGTCACCAGATGTCTAGGAATACCTGCTTCACATCTCTGTGTTATTTCTGCAGGTTGACCTTCAGAGGAAGGTTGAAGAGAGGAACCGGCTATTGGCAGAATACAAAGTAATGGAACCTCTCATCACTTGAAGGCTTTGCTGGGTGCAGCATCTAGTGGTTCTTCCATTTTGTGAATGTGACTGCTGTCTCCCAGCACACAGTCACCTCTGGGAACGGCACTGTGGACAGTGAATAAATTGCAATAGCCATGGCTCTTTGTTGTGAGATGGAGGGATCGGACGTTTTTTGTGTTCTGACCACAGCTTTTTATAGTAGAGTTTTTACTGCCGTGAGTCTGGTGGCTTGCTGAGTATCTAATGCTTGTGCAGAAGCCTGTCAGGTTAGGTTGGGTCACCTCATTTTCCACTGGTCCCTTGGGAATCTTTTCTCAGTCAATCATCTGCCCTCAGTAGTGAATCTTTGCTTGGCAGGGGAACTCCAGGCGACAGCCAAATGACAGTTCTTGTCCAAAACTTTTGATACTCTGTGATAACATCCAGCTAGAGGCATGCACATTATAAAGCCTGTAGGGGAACCTTCCCAGCCATGGGAAGATGAGTTAGCCTTACTCAGTTCTGTTAATTCTCTTGATTACTGTGTTGCAGAAAGAACTGTGTCAGAAGGATCGGCATTTACAGCAGCATCAGACCAAACTGGATGATATGCTTAGGCAGCTTTCTGAGGCCAGCTACCAACAGGTATGGAGCGGGTGGGCTTCACTGATGCCCTGAGAGCTGGTGCTTGCCTTGGTGGCTCAGTTTGTGCTGACTCTTCTATTCCCCTCACAGGTGGATTTGGAACGGGAACTGGAGCACAAAGAGGCCCTACTAGCTCACTGCATGAAGAGAGAAGCTGAAGAGGTATGGAAAGCCCTGGTCTAAACATCACACTGGTGGAGTGATGTTTCTTCTGTCCAGCACATGTCTCCAGAAATCAGCCACTTCACCCCAGAGGCCTGTCTGCAATCGCATTGTCAATGCCCTAATCAGAGAGCATCCAACTTAGCAAAGCTCTTGGCAGTGAGCGCTCTGGCTTAGCCTGCTGTGGCAAAATCCAAAGGGATGAAACAGTGAGGGGAGCAGAGGATTGGGTGGGAGACAGTTGGCTTTTAGCTTCAGCTTTGCTGGCTAGTGGTTAGACCAGGGCTTAGCTGCTTATGTCCTTTTCCTGTTGACCGCGGTATTGAGCACTTGGAACTGTCTTGCTGGAAAGAGTGCCAGCCCCATATCCATCCCCACATAGTGCCTTTTGAACACTGACTGCTCACTAGAGCTTGCAGAGCCCTCTGATGTAGCAGCAAGCCCCTTCCTGTCTCTGCCTCTTTCTCTACCTGTATGTGAGGATCGTGTTTGTGCTGATGTACAGGACTGCCTGCACGCTTCTTAGCGTATTTACCTGGCAGAGATAGGAATTGTATCAATGATGTGGAATTCTTTGTGCCATTTTGAAGTTCACAGATGGGGATCTCTGGGGAGGTCTTAACACTTAGATTCCTAGTGGCACATGCATCTTCCCCTGAACAGGTGGTGGCTTACAGCAGCCACAGTGCTCAGAGCAATGGCTTCCTCCAGACAGCAGGAAAAGGAGCTGCTTCCACAGCCCACCGAGGGGTAAGTGCATCTAAGGGATTTTTTTTTTCCTGGCCAGATGGAGATGAGTGCTCCAGAAGTTATCTTGTTAAGAGAATTCCCCTTTCTAAGACCTGTGGCTTTAGATGGGAAGAAAGCAGCATGGAGTTAGTCTGATTAACTTGTGGTCTCTTGGGCAGACAAATGACCTACAACTGGTTCGTGATGCCCTCCGTAGCCTCAGGAACAGTTTCAGTGGCCATGATCCACAGCACCACACCATTGACAGCCTGGAGCAGGGCATCTCCAGCCTGATGGAACGGCTGTACCGCATGGAAACACAGAAGAGGCAGGAGAGAAGGGTAAAAGCTTCCTAGGGTGCCTAGTTCTTAATTTCTGCCCCTCACACAACCCAGAGCTAAGCAGCAATGAGAGCTCCAACTGGTAAGGGATGCTTTGTTCTCACTCTTGGCTTTGCACCCTAGATCCGGGGAAAATCACCAGCAAGCAGAGCAACAAATGAGTGTAGAGACTCCTGGCCTCCCAAATCCAGTAAGTGCCTTTCAGCTCCTGCCCTCTCCCTGACAAATTCATTGCTCAGGCTTTCTGGTCAGAGTCCAGGGCATACAGACAACCTCTTGGGAATCTGCCGTCCTCACCCTTATTCCCTTTACCAGAGCTCACTTTCCTCCCTGTAGACTTTGCTGTACAGATTTGACTTCACTGCGGAGGAAAGGGGGCAGAGACAATCTGTGGCTGGTTGTTTGTAAAGCATCATCACAATGGGAGTTTGTCTGGGTCGCTTGAGTAGTACTGCAGTATAAATAACAAACAATTACCCCGGGGATGAGTGGGAACTGCAGTTATTTCAGCTTTCCTGCTGGTTTGCACCATCTAGTGGACACAGATAACTGGGTCCCCTCTCGGTGTCTGGTTCCTTTCATACACATGGAACAGCACAGCCCTTTCTGACAGCACATTTCCTGGCTCCAGCTGCAGCAGCTCTATGTTCGCTTTTCCTCACAAAGGCTGTTTTTTTCACTGTTGTCTGTGATCGTCACCTAGGAACGCCTGAGGTTGTAGGGAACTGTAGGTACCGGGAAATACAGAGATCCCCACCTTTCAGCTGCATTGTCCAGCAGCAGGGTAGCCTGGAGGTACAAGGTGCAGAGTGGATGGAAGGGAAGGTAGGAGAGGAACTTTGAAGCCTAAAGTGGGTTGTGAGGAGAATTTGCTGGGCCCTCCCTCCTCTCCCATAATCTGCATTTTTTTTTAGAGCAGCTGTAGTCACATGTCCTCTACATGCAAACTGTACCTCTCCCTTTAGCAGACTCCCTCCCCCTCCACTGCAGCAGGAAAACTGAGTTGTGCAGCCTGAGCTCTTAACATATTCTAAGAGGTGGCTCCAAAGATGACTTAGAGAGCCTTTGAATGGGTGATGGTGTTCTTTTCTTTGCAGAACTGCCTCATTCTCACAGCACACCTGTGATGAGCACCAGTGCCTGCACCAAAGTGTTGTACTTCACTGACCGCTCCCTCACACCTTTCATGGTCAACATACCAAAGAGGTGAGGTCTGGCTTTGCCTTGCTGATCCTGATGCGGGAGGTGCTTGATGTCCTTAAAACACTGCTCTGATCTCTTCTGGGTACGGTCACAAAGAGCACAGGTTGAGCTGCACATTTAAACTGGGCGTTGGATTTCCTACTGTTGTCTGGGGAAAATTGCCCAAAGCAGTCCCCTAGCTGGTGCAGTTATTGTAGAGCCCTGGGAGGTTCATCTCTTTTGCATTAACTTCCAAGAGCAAGAGGCCAAGCAGTTCCATTGAGGCATGTAATGTAGGATGCTCCTGTCAGAGCAACTGTGGTTGTCAGTGCAAAAGTGAAGTGAAAAAAAGCTGCTTTGGGGTGGTTTGCAGTAAATTAGGAGTCAGCTCTTCCTCTGGAGAGGACGTTGGTGTTGAGAGGCGTTCCTGGAGGGTTCACTCTTCACATTGCTGTGGCCAGGGTGCACATGCCTAGCCAGATGTGTGCTGTGGCTCTGCATGCTGTGTGGTTGAGCTAAATATGGTAACAGTGTACTACGGGACAGTGCCAGACCCTTCTCTTACAGGTTAGGGGAAGTGACTCTGAAGGATTTTAAGGTAGCTATTGATCGTGAAGGAACCCACCGGTACCACTTCAAAGCCCTGGATCCAGAGTTTGGCACAGTCAAGGAGGAGGTAAGTGTGGAAGTCAGTTATTGGCCACTTCTGGGTTCAGTGTTACCACACAACCCTGGAGACTGTGGTCACCCCACTTCTAAACTAATGAACTTTGAACTTGCTCCCGAGCAGACTGTCTTCACCAACTGTAGATTAACTTGCTCTTGTAAGGTGCTAAAATGGGATGTTTTCATCCCCAGCCAGAGCAATTACATGAATGTGACTGTAGCTGCCATGGGGCTGCAGAAACCCTTGGGCAAAGAGCTGGTTATTGGCAAAGACCAGCCTGTGACACAGCATTGCTTAGGGGATGCTGGGCAGAAACCCAGACTACGCTTGTAGTCCTTCAGGTAGCTTTACAAAACCTGTTGCAGTGACACACTTAGGCAAATACAGTTTACTCAGAAAACCTACTTTCTTTTAGAGTTTTGGTTTTTTTTTAAAGGGGCTTAATAATGCTGGGTTTGTACATAACACCTGAAAAGATTGCTCAGACATGTGGGTGGTGATGAGGCAGGTGTTAGCTGGGCTGTGTAGTGAAACCTGAGCTAGGGTCTCTGACTTGATGCCTGCCTCTCATGCCACTCACATCACACGAGTGGTGTCCGTGCTCCAGACATGACTGTACTCCCTTTTTTTGTAGGTATTCCACGATGATGACATCATTCCGGGTTGGGAGGGGAAAATTGTGGCTTGGGTGGAAGAAGACCATGGGGAGAATTAATCAAGCTTTTAAGTCTTGTCACTATGGAAACCTGTAACTGGCTGCTGAGTTCAAAGAATGACCAAAAAGCATGCGTGCTGGAAGGAGTCCGGTTCAAGCTGCCAAAAAGAGAGGGCTTCTCTGCAAACAGTGGGTGATGCATGTTGTGTACATGGATGCCTGGTATCTGACTTTCCATGCCCAAATGCAGACAGTGTTTTGAGACTGAAATGGCAGGTCTGTGGGAAGAAGAAACACCTTGCTTCATCCTGTCAGCTAAACCCTGAAGGCCTTAATGATGCATTGCTCCCTTCCCCTGCTTCTCCATTCCTGCAATATGTGGTGCAGACAGACCTGGGCGTTGCAAGTCTGGCTTCTTGTATGTACTCTTACGTAAGTCTGCACCAATGGCAAAAATGTGAAGCTTTTGACTTCATGAGTCAGAAGAAGCCACTAGAATTAGGTGAGTCGAAGGTTTGATCAGCTTCGGCCTTGGATGCGCACATGCTGCAGGAGCAGAGTGAACTTTTACTCTAGACATTTGAGACTGATGGTATAGAAATCTGACCTGAGGAGGGAAGACAGTCTTCTGGAGGTTTTACACATGGTCTAAGGCAAAAATCACCAGCCTGGCAAAGCTCCCTTTGTTCAAAACTCAGGCTTCTGTTTCTTAACCCTGCTTTTCCCACTTGCTCTCCAAAGTTATACCCACTTCTTGGGCACTCTGGGTCTGCTTTGTTGCCATGGGGACTGTGGGATCTTGGTGCTTGCTTACTTGCTGAAGGATTTTGTTGGCAGGGGAGCTGGGATCAGCTGTTTCCCCAAGGTACTTATAACCCCCCTCCTTGTTGAGCCTCTTTCCCTGCATTCCTGCCCTCTCCTTTTTCAGCAAGGCAGACAGTTTATCACCTCCTGTGCATAGACATCATTCTGCACTGCTGTCTGCTCATTGCCAGGGCCACCAAACACTTCTCCACACCAGTACAACAAACTCCATCAGTTACACGACCAGTTCCATGGATATGCCTGCTCCTAGGGTGCCTGAAGGATGAGGAAATAAACGACTGCTCGGGCCAGAACAAGCCCTAAAATTCCCAAGGGAGGGTTTTTCTTTTCAGTTTTGTGGGTTGGTTTATTTCTGTGTTGCCTCTGTGCTCTCCTCCTGCCCATCAGCTGTAGTTCCAGAGTGCTGGCTCCAATGTGCAGCAGACACTGCTGACTTAGGAGGTCAAATGGCAAGTCAAGGCTCTGCTCATTCTCGGTATATGTGGCCCTTCCATGGACTACTGTGTGTCTGTGCTTTGCATGAGGCTGGGAGAGAGTGAACCTGGGTTTACTGTTTTATATTGACACGTCCTTTTGTAAACATGTTCCTGTTCTTGGAATTATTTTGTACCAGTTTACATTTGTCTGAGGATTGTGGATATTTTTATACTAGTGCAAGTGCTTTCTGTATATTTCTGCACACATTATACTGTGTTTTACTCGTTTTCTAGTGGATGCTGGGATGTTTTGTATCGTCTCCTGTTAACACAACACTGGGCTCATAACTTCACTTTACTATGGAAATCCAACTTCCTACTGTGTTTTCTATTTTTGCCAGCTTTAATAGACAACACCAACACTATTGTTCCTCACTGCTTCCCTGTCCAGGAAGTAGCTCAAGGCTTCTGTGTGGCTCTGACAGTTGGACACAACAAACATAGCCCCTGCTCTGGACAAATGATGATGACTTTCTCCTTCCAGACAGTAGTAGGAAAGTTCATCAATGGACAAGTTCCTCAGTGGGCTGCAGGGTGGGAATGTATCTCTCTTTGGAAAGAAAGATTTTCTTTGTCCCTGGAAATAGTTTCTCTGTTGCATGATCTCTAGGGGGTTGGTAAGGAGAGCATGGGGTGGTTCTACTGAAATCAATTGTATTTGAATTGCAAATTTTCTGCTAGTGTTTTATTTCTCCAGGGTTTGCTTACCGATTTTATTTCAGCAAGAGCCATGCACCCAGGCTAGAATTTTATGGAGAAAATTAAAACCATTTTTAAGATCTGTAGTTGTCAGTTCCATATTTCAAAGATAAGCAGTTTGCAGGTAGAGCACTGAAGACATGGAAGGGCTGTTCACATCATCAGAACTTCTCCTGGATAAGTCTTCAGCCTTGCCCTTCAGTTATCCGGCTTTCTGATGAAGAAAACGGGTGTTGGCTGATCCCAGAGACAGCCTGCTCTTGTTCTGAGATCTTGGAACCCACCCTAGCCACACTGGATCTTGTCCCTTGCTTGCTGCCCCTTGAGCCCTGGGCAAGACTGGACCAAAGGCTTGGATGTTGGGGCTGGTACTTCTACCTTCCATCTGTGCTGGTGTCATGTGTAAGCTTGGAGAAAAGACACCCCCTGAAGCAGAACTGATAGCAATGCCCTGTTCTTGGGTTTGTCTTGAGGAGGTAAGGAAGGGAAGAAGTAGCAGGTACAAAAGCCCTTGGCCGGATGTTTATCTTGAATAAAAGCAGAAGATAGTGCTTTTAATTTGTTTTTCACTGCTCTAGCACTGCCTTCAGGGGATTTAGTTTGGGGATGTGCTCTTTGTATCACACCACGGACTTGTGGGTTTTTTCACTGTTTTGAAGCTTTAGTTCTGTCCAACTTTATTGAGAGTTTCATTCATCTGGGTACAGTTGTAACGTGGTTATGTAACATAAGTCATCTCTGTCAAAGTTTATTTTTCATAGAAACTCCGACGTTTGCCTTGCTTGCTTCCCAAGCATCGTCTCGAGGCAGGCGAAGCTGACTGGGTAAAGCGGGGATGAGGGGAACGAGCAGTTCTCAATAAAATGGGGTTTGCAAACCGAGTCTCCTCCGTGCTTGTGCAGGGGAATGGGGCGGGGAAAGACGAAGTCAGAGCTGGGGGAGCCTGTGGCAGCCCAGGGCCGGGCAGAGGCTGTCACCGCAGCCGGTCCGCAGGAGGGCTCTGGCTTCGCCCGTCCCTGCACAGAAGGGGGGGGGCGGGGGGGGGGGTGTCTTGCTAAACCCAGACCCCCTGATGGGGACCCCAGGACGGTGCACGAGGGTACTGCACGGGTTTGGCTACCGCTCCCTCTTGCCAGCGCTGACCGGGGCCAACCCCCCGCGTAACCGGCCGGGCTCCCGCGGCCGCTGCATCCCCCGCGTACCCGGCTCTGCCCCCGCGCAGCCCGGGGCCGCCCCGCCGCTGCGCACTGAGGTCCCGCGGCGCCATTACGCGGCGTGCCCGCCCCGACGCGCTTTACGGCGGCGCGCTGGTGTCGCGCGGCGCTGTGCGGCGCCGTGCCCGGACGGAGGAGGTCACCGAGCGGCGGCGGCGGGGCCGCGGCTCCGGCTCGTCCGGCTCCTCTGGCTCCAGCATGTGGCGGGTGTTGGCGCGACGCGTAGCCCGGGGTGGGGCGGGAGCCCCGGCTCTGGTGCGGAGCCGCCGAGCGCTCAGTGCCGCTGGGGCGGGCCGCGGCGCGGTACGGGGGGTCGGGGCTGTGCCGCTGGGCCGCGGCCCCGTGCACCGGCCTGGCGGGCTCCTGCCGCCTCCCGCCTGGCTCCGGCTCGTCCTGTGCCGCCGCTGCAGCCTGCCGGCACACCAGAAGGTGAGAGGCTCCCCTTTTCCCCACGCCCCGGGCCGTCCGGGTGTCCCCCGGTGTCCGTGCCCCCGTAGCCACCGGGGACCCCCAGAGGGCAGACTCGTGTGCCCGCCCAGCCTCAGGGGCAGCCCCTTCGCCTCCTCTCTTCGGGCCTTGCGTCCCTTCAGTGGGCAGCTCAGTTTGCCCTGGGGGAGCTGCGGTTCCCTGCCCTGCTCCTGCCATTATCACACCTTTGCTGCCCCCCTGCCCCAAGTCCACGGACCCTCATCGGGTGCTACCTCTTCACCACCAGTCCTTTTACCTTGCACCTCGCTTGGTCCCCTGCCATAGCTTCTCCATTTCTTGGTGAGCCCCATCTCAGCGCCTCAGTATCTGCTTGCCCTGGGGTCTTACAGCAGGCTGGAGGCAGTCCTGAGCTGCTGGGGGTTTGCAGACGGGCTCCCGTTTGTGCCTTTCTGTCCCAGCCTGTGCTGAGGATTCATCTCTGCCCTTCGCGTGGGGTTCCTACCATCAGGTCTGTCTGCGTTGTAACGTTGCCCTATTCCTCCCAGGTTGCCTTGCCAGCTCTGTCCCCCACGATGCAGATGGGCACGATTGCACGCTGGGAAAAGAAGGAGGGTGACAAGATCGCTGAAGGGGAGCTCATAGCAGAGGTATTTTGGGAGCACAGGCTGCGCTGCATTTCTGATGAGCTGTATGTGCGTCCCGGGTCGTGTCCCTGGTTGCCCTCACTTGAACACAGAGCTTGGGTTCAAGATGATAAATTCCAAAAGATGCTGCTCCTTTTTCTCTTTCTGAGCAAGAGCAGCACTTGACCAGTTTGAGAGCATACTTTCCTATAGCTGGTGCCACAGAACTGTGTGTTGTGACCCTGTGGTACCAGACGGGAAGGCTCTGAGCTCACTGGTCCTTTCCATTGCCCTAATGGTATCCTTTCCTTTCTCAAAGGTGGAGACAGACAAAGCAACGGTTGGCTTTGAGAGCTTGGAAGAGTGCTACTTGGCCAAGATCCTGGTGCCAGAAGGAACAAGAGATGTTCCTATTGGGGCCATCATATGTATCACAGTAGAAAAGTATGTATTTTGCTAACCCTTGCGTTGAATTTTCTCTCTCGGGGCTTCTTGGGTACCCCGTGTGAAAGGCTTGAAGACAGTCATCCGACTGGTTTTGTGGTTCTGTGGTTTTTTTCTAGGCCTGAACATGTCGATGCCTTTAAAAATTACACTCTGGATTCTGCAGGGTCTGCCCCACCTGCAGCCTCAGTGCCTCCCCCTCAAGCTCCAGCTGCCTCACCACCAACTCAGCCTTCTCCTCAGGCCCCTGGCAGCTCTTATCCTCCTCATATGCAGGTAAGAAAGCATTACTGATGATCTAAGGCTTGTCACCCTGTCTTTCTCTCAGCATTGCCGGCTCCAGGGCGTTTTGTTGTAATTACAATCAGGAGTGGGAAGTTATTGGCTATTGTGTCAGGATTGTGTGCTACTTGAATTGTCATTTGCTTAAAGCAGATGTCTGGGGAGGTCCCAGAAAGCTTTTTTTGCAGAAAATTATTTTAGCATCCCAGCTGCTAGTAGAGGAGAGGCCTGTTCCTCCAGGATCGTTATGCAGCCTAGAAGAATCGGCCCCATTTTCATTGTTTGGACAGCTCTGGTACAAAATAACTGTGTGCTGAGTGTGAATAAGCTCTGAAGGCCCTGCTCACATCTCGGGGCACAACTCAGGTCTGCAGTAGTCTGATGACCATAACACATGGTGACTAATAATGAGCTCCATTTCTGGATAATCTTTTTGCCTTGTGTAGATGCTGAAGTGCACATCCACTCTCATTGGATTTGAGCACTTTGTAGCAGGTATTTCTGTGATGTTCCTTTCAAAAAGGAAATTTGAAATACTAAATGTCATTCTAGAGATGCCACGGGGTAACTGAGTCGTCCGAGATGTTACATCAAGTCAGTAACTGAACAAAGAATTCATTAAAGGCTTCTTAATCTGACTTGTGGTTTAGCTACTAAACTGGCTTACTTCCCATTACTTGCCTTTATCTGTTCCTTTTGTACGACTGGAATCTGATTGTTTTGTATTCTCTGGCTCCACAGGTAACTCTCCCTGCACTGTCACCTACCATGACAATGGGCACAGTGCAGAGGTGGGAGAAGAAGGTTGGGGAGAAACTGAATGAGGGAGACTTACTGGCCGAAATTGAGACAGATAAAGCCACAATAGGTGAGCCAACTCCAAAGCCAAGAATGGATGAGGTGCCCTTACAAGGGAAGAATTCTGAGTAGCCTCTGTGCCAGCTCTTCTAGCTGCTCACAACGTGAAGCTGTGCGGCAACTAAACCAGGTTTTGTTAAATTCTCATT
The DNA here is from genome assembly GCA_033439905.1 of Ceryle rudis. Lineage (NCBI taxonomy): Eukaryota > Metazoa > Chordata > Aves > Coraciiformes > Cerylidae > Ceryle > Ceryle rudis. The sequence goes on from JAAGNO010030823.1 coordinate 16,464, forward strand.
CCACTGGAGAGCTAGATGTCAGAGCTCCTAAAGTCACTTATATTTCTTCATCAGTCCTTCTTAATAATGTACAGTGAGCACAGAGAGATGTTTCCCCACTAGCTGCACTGAAAAGGATTCTTTGGCCTACTAAATACAGGACAGGGCTTTAGCTACCAAAGTCTTTAGAGGCAGCATTTGGAGGAACTGCATCAGGCACCAAATTTACTTTTGTTTCTTTCCTTTACAGGCTTTGAAGTGCAGGAGGAAGGCTACTTGGCAAAAATCTTGGTGCCTGAGGGAACAAGAGATGTGCCATTAGGAACAGCTCTCTGCATCATTGTGGAGAAAGAGTCTGATATTCCAGCCTTTGCTGACTACCAAGCCACTGCAGTAACTGACATGAAGGCACAAGCTCCTCCTCCTCCTCCACTAGTAAGGACCATTCTTTGCATAGGGGAGAAGTTATGGGGATCATCAAGAAGTCTGATCTGAACTGTTCTGCTGGCTTGAGAGTCTGAAACCCTGGTTGCAACAACGTTTATGACTGTGGATGCAAGGCTGACGTGTTGGTGACAGGTGACTTAAGAAGCGATTGCCAGCTTGCCCTCCAAAAACCGGAACAGACGGTCATTCATTATGATCTCTTCTCCAGCCTGGTGCTTGTGCCAGTTCTAATGCCTCATCCTTGAAACTTGGGAGCACAAGTTATTTATTTCACCTCTTTTTGGTGTATAGTTCAGCAGCTTAGTTGGCCTCCTTCCCAGGAAGTTTCCAATTTAATTTCTGGCACTGGGAAACTTCTCTGCATCTGAAAATTCTTTCAGATCTGTGACTACTCTTGCTATTCTCTTGAGTGATAGTTAGATGGTTCTGTTCTCTTACTGTACCTTCAAAGCTTTTGCTGAATGATCCTAAAGCTAATGGCTGTGATTCTTCTGTTAAGGTGGTGGCTACTCCTGCTGCTGCTCCTCCTCCCCAGCCTGCTGTTCCTTCCACCCCAGCAGTCCCCGCAGCTGGGCCGCCTCCCCAGAAAGGAAGGATCGTGGTTAGTCCTCTGGCAAAGAAACTCGCAGCAGAAAAAGGAATCGACCTTGCACAAGTGAAAGGTGGGCTGCCCTTCTGCTTCCTTGCTCTCCCTCTCAGTTGTCTGTCCCTCCAGGTACAGACTTGCCTGTTTTCTGTCCTCCCAGTGAGGAACATCCTGAGTATGCAGCTCACCTCACCAGAGGTTGTGCTAAGTGACTTCTTAATTTTCTCTGTTGAATGAAACTTGTACCTTCAGAAGAGATATCCTGTTGCAAGTCATTGAAATCCTCTTATGTTTTTCCTTGACCTTTTCAGGTACTGGACCAGATGGTAGAATCACAAAGAAAGACGTGGAGTCATTTGTGCCACCAAAAGTTGCCCCGGTGGGTAGGCTTGAGACCTGCAAGGATGGATGTTTGATTGCAGTGATGGAAATGCTCTGCTCTGTAGAAATGCAATTACTGTATGGAATTGTTCTCGCTGGATTGGTTGGGTTATGACACTCTGTGGGCTGTGGTGACTGTTGGGTTGTAAAGCTTAACCTGTCAGAAATATGGGCAAAGTTTTCTCTCTTTATTTTATCCCCTTGGTACTTCAAGGGGCGGGGGTGGAAGTGCTCTCCCAACCTTTCATGTGGTTGCTCTGTTGTGACTGGTTTAGCTAAGCCCAGTCTCAGCCCATCTACCACTCCTGAAAAGAGGCAGTTAGAAGAAAGGCAGACTAATGAACTGACAGCCTGCTGTCATTGTTGCTGCAAATCCCATCTTATGCCGTTGCTTGTCTTTTATGGGAGATGAAGCATTGCTCTGTGTACTGCTGGAAGGGCTGTGTCCCAGTGCAGTTGCAGAGTGCTCTCTAGCATATCTCTGCCATGTGGAGGACAACCATCTAGTAGGACTTGCTATTCTGAGAGCTTCATAGCAGTGTTGCATTTCTAAGTCACTCAAGTACTACATTGAGTAATTGAATACAGGACTTACAAAGAACCTAGCGGGTACTAGAGAGTTGAGGTTGGAGAGTAAAAATATCTGCTGCTCTTCAGCAAGAGGCAACTTGGCCTCAGGCTTGTCCCACATACCGAATTACTACCCATGTACGATGATATTTGGATGGTGCTGTGAATTGTGCTGCCTTTCTCTATTGCAGGCTCCAGCACTAGAGGCCGTTCCTGCAGCTGCTGCAGTTGCAGCAGCACCTGCGGGGACCTTCACAGATATCCCGATCAGCAACATTCGCAAGGTAGGAAGATCTGAGTCCTTTCCAAGATTGTTATTTGTAGTCAGGTGTTTTCTGAACTGCTTTTTTTCATCACTTCTCTTCTACACCCACAGGTCATTGCTCAGCGGCTGATGCAATCTAAACAAACAATACCTCACTACTACCTTTCTGTTGATGTAAACATGGGAGAAGTTCTGGTGCTAAGAAAAGAACTCAATCAGGTAAAGCGTTTAGGGATGGTGAGAGTGTGTGTGGGGCAAGCTGCATTCTCTCACAGATTTGCCTGCCCTGTTTGTTAATGATACGCCATTCTGGCTTGGAAAAAGAAGTCCTTTCAGTGCCTTTTCCACCTGTTGTGGATTGGTTCTGGATTGTGACAGAATGAGACTTTTTACCCAGGTACTGTGCGCTGATTTCTGACTTCCCTAAGAGGGCTGCTTTGTACTTTGCTTGGTGTTGTTCAGTTCTTCCCGCTGGAAAGCGGGGCTGAAAGGTTTTTAAGAGTAAAAAAGGGTAGAAAATTTAAGCCAAATAGTAATAATCCAAGTTCGGGGAAAACAGACATGAAACAAGATTGTACCTTCTTAAATTATGAAGGAGTTGTTTTCCCCTCCTAAACATCTCAGCACTTCAAATATTAACGCTTACAAGGAGCACGGTTGTTTCCCAACATTTTCTCTAAACGAGGCTGCGTGACGGTGACTCTCGAAGTTACCGGAGGTAACGTGTAAGCAACAAACCGACTCCGCAAATCTCTTTATTTACAGGAGGTCTCGGATAACATTAAGCTTTCTGTCAACGACTTCATAATTAAAGCGTCTGCTCTGGCGTGCTTGAAGGTTCCTGAAGCAAATTCTTCATGGATGGACACAGTTATTAGGCAGTAAGTTTATGGTACGATCGAAGCCAGAAACTTAACTTTGTTCGGAAAAGAGTCGATGGCAAAGCAGCAGCCCTTCTGCTGGGATTTTGAGGAGGGAGGGGAACGGGTATAATGCAGAGGGCGAGGGGCTTTCGTTCAAGTGCTAAGAGCCTTGCCTCTAAGGCTAGTGTGCAAGGTGAAATAATTGTTGCCAAATTAACGTTAGCTTAGAGTTGTCTGAAGAGGTTTGAATTTATTTTTCTTTGTTATCTTGCTAGAGTAACTGGCATCTCTCTTTCATCTTGCAGAAATCACGTAGTGGATGTGAGTGTTGCAGTCAGCACTCCTGCAGGGCTTATAACCCCGATTGTGTTTAACGCACATATAAAGGGCCTGGCTTCCATTAGTAAGGATGTGGTTTCTTTGGCAGCTAAAGCCCGAGAAGGTAAACTTCAGCCTCATGAATTCCAGGTGAGAAACTTGAATTGCTGTTAAGCATTGCCGCCCTTGACTTCTGTTCGGAAGCCCCTCTCAGAACGAGCGAAGCCTATTTTGTGATGTTCCAGCCGTGATCGTTAATACTGCACGTGGAGCAGCTTCTGTGAATTTGACTGTGAATGTGTTTTTCTTCTAGGGTGGTACTTTCACAATTTCCAATTTAGGAATGTATGGGATTAAAAATTTCTCTGCCATAATCAATCCACCTCAGGCCTGCATCCTTGCAGTTGGTTCCTCAGAGAAGAGGCTAGTGCCAGCTGATAATGAGAAGGGGTAAGTATTCATCTGATTCTGCATATACTGAGCTTCAAACTGAAATAATGGCTAGTTTTCTAACACTTCCATCAGATTTTTTTTTTTAAGTAAAATTTAATAGTTGACATACCGCTTTCACTGCCTTCTGGAAAAGTACAGCTTCCCTGATAAAAGCCTTTTTGCTTTGTTAGTGGCACGGACTTGGTACTGACTTGCAAAATGTGTTCACTTCCTTTTTCTTTTTTGTCTTTTTTTCAGATTTGATGTGGCCAGTGTGATGTCTGTTACACTTAGCTGTGACCACCGTGTTGTAGACGGAGCAGTTGGAGCACAGTGGCTTGCTGAATTCAAGAGTTTCCTTGAAAAGCCAGTAACCATGCTGCTATAATTTAACGACGCAAGCAAAATTTTCCTGGATCACACTGTTTTGTTTTAAACAAGCTATTTAGACATTAGTGTTCAGACTTATTAAAAGAGTTCCTTTTTTATTTTAAATATGTATTATAATATCTGGTAATGCCATTACCAGTCTGTACAGAAAAAGTTTGCAAAAGTGCTTTCCAGAGCAATATTAAAACTATACTGTATTTTTATACAGTTAGTTACCTTGCAAACTCTTCCAAAACAGAGTTAAGCATCCCAGATTTAAAAATGATCCAGGCAGTGTGCACGCTGCCATCTGCTTCTCAACTAGGGTGAACAGCGGGGTGCACATCGAGCCATTTCATGACCTCAGTGTTCTCAGAAATTGGATTTATAAACATCTCTTCGCAGGAGTTCAGATGAGCTGGTAACTGAAACACGCGAGTTGGTAGAAGGTGAATTCCCTTATTACCCTGTTTTCCTGCTGGGGTGGGCAGGTGTGACATGCACTAAGGGACTGAAGTGCCTGGGAATAGTTCCTCAAAGGCCAAGTGCTGGCATTCCAAATCTCTTGGCATTTGGCACCAGTCTGGACCTTCTCGGCTAAGTGATCCCTTTCGCGCACTTTAAAGTAAGGTGAAAGAGCACTGATATCTGTGGGGTCACAGCTCTCAGATACCACAGGGAAGGTGCCGTCTTCTCGTGGACTTTCACTTACATGTGCTTTTTGTATGAAGACTTCAGTTGCTATTTCTCTCGCTAAGTTAATATCAGACTACAATGCCATGGAAGTAACTGTTTTGCAGAACGTTCAAGAGAATCTCGGTGTTGGAACCCAATATAGGCAAATCACACGTGCTAATAACCCGTGGATATTAAGCATGTGATGACTCGAATGTTTGGAATTATTTTTTTTCAGGCATTCTAACATAGGAAGTTCTGAGTTAGTCCCTGGTACTGCCGTTCTTCCCTGAATTGTCTATGTTGTCCCGGCCTAAGTAAGCTGCAGAATGTGCTGTCCATGTACATAGTGTATGTAAAGTGCTTCGATAGTTTGTTGGACTTGTGTCCAGTTACCCCAGTCATTGTATCCCGAAAGGGGTTCAGCGCTGAACTTTCTTAATTTCCACTTTCCACATGGAAATACTAATGTAAAAAAGATGTCTGTGTATTAATTACAGAGTGACCAGGAGAATTAAATAGGGGGGAGAAATTTTAAAAAAAGAAAAAAAATGACTCTGCTATTCTGTATATTGCATTAAGTACTGTCTCCTGTAAAGTTCTACAAAAGTCACTGAAGATACTGAAAGAAAATACTGTGGAAATTAAATATTTTTGTGGGAATTATTTAATGTCTGGTTGCTGTGATGCCTGGCTTAAGCAAAAAAAAAAGTGCATTACGGTTTTGTTTTTTCTTTAAAATACCTTGGTTCCAGACTCGTAGTGAACCTACGTTCTATTAAATGTTTGGAATTGAGAACTACTAAAACACGTTCCGGTGCTTTTCTGTTCAGTCGTGCATGGCTCACCGTACTGCTATGGCACAATCTGAGCTGTTCAGCCTTTCAGTCTGATAGTGAAACTCGCCCTATTAACCTTAAAGTGTAATCCCAGGTGTTCCAGAAGGCTTTACTATTATCCTGCAGCACTGAACTTTCATCTTCCTGGCTTCTGTGCTGCAGGATTGTTCGCTGATTTGAGTGAACCTCAAATTGTGGCTACAGCAACCTTTCTCTTTCTTCCTGCAGGAAGAACACTAAATAGTTAACCCATGGAAATGCTCTCTGAATGACTGTTAGACTCTGGAACACTTGCAACTCCCAATATGCTATCCAGTGCATGTGCTTGGAGCGCTGATGGTGACTTCTGGTGCTGCTTGCATCCTGTAACAGGCCGGCTCAGCTCATGCAGTGACAGAATTTCAGCTTGAATTTGCGACTATAACCAATGAGCTGTATTTCGATGCAGCCTTTTAAGTTTCTTTGAAACACAGAAGGAGGAAAGCAAGGAGAAAACTGCTCTTTTGTAAGCCTGGATTTTAAAGTTTCAGCTCAAAACCAGCTTTGTCCATTTCTGTTTCTGACCTGACGAGTGTCAGTGCAGAAACACGGTTGCAGTGCAGATGAGTCAGAGGAAGCCGTAAGAAGGGCAAACTACAACTCAGTCATGAAAGTAAGATCACTTCAGCTTTTGTTTGTCCCTTTCCCAAGTAATTCTAGTAACACTTAGTTATCCTTGAAGTAGTTCTGTACTGATTTTGTATATTAGTGTGAGCTATCGTGTATCGTTTTCCTAGTTGAAGTTCTCCGAGATTGGTTTCGGTTGCTTCACACTCGGCCTTCCCGAGCTTTGAATCTCCATGTGCTGTTTGAGTAGTTCAGAATAGGTCTGTTGTTTTATGGTCTCAGTCAGAGATAAGCAAAGCTGGGAAGAAGTGAGGTCAAGCATATTCAGGGACTGAGAAGACTACGAAGCCTATTCCAGTTCAGATCAGTGAGGATTGTCCTAAAGAGAACTGTGTGCAGGGCAACTTGCAGATGTGTGTTTGCTGCACCTCTGCTGGTTGTTCAGCATTATAAATACACGTGAGAGCTGCTCTAACCATGTGAATCCTGTCATCAGTTTATTTAGCAAGAAGACTTCACAACTGTCATTGCTGTACCTTAAGGCAAAATGAACGATGTAGTAAAGCATGTGTAGATACATTTATGGCTCTTCGCTACAGCTGTGAGCACACTCAAGTACTCCTTGAGTATCTAGTATTTCTCCAGACTTGCTTTTCTACATGCACCTTCTAAAGGCATTGCAGGTATTCATCCCTGAAGGGTCAATACAAAACTAACTCATCACTGTCTAAAAAGTTGGGATTCTTATTCAGGGCTTTTGTTTTGTTCTGTCATCTGTGAACACGAACTGGACAGGATCCAGTCTTCAAGGATCTGGTGTGGCAACTGGCGCTGTGATTATCAAGACCCGTTTCCTTGTGTTAAACGCTGCTGTAGTCGTCTCTTCATCCACCAGTTCTGGCAGATCTAGTTGTAATTTGTATTTTTCAGGGACTTCGATGATGATGTCATCCTAAAGAAAAAAAAAAAGTTAAAATACTTGATTAACTATTTGGCAATGAATTAGCAGTTATACAGAAAACACAGGGTTATTCTTCCTGCTGTCTTACCTTTGAAAGCCTCAGATCGCACTCAGAAACAGAGCTAACCTCAGGCAAGTGAATTTTGAGTTCAATGTTGAGGGGTTTCTTGTTTGCGTCCTTCACGGTGATCATTTCATAAACAGGGGTACTTGGCTTCTCTGGCATCTCAGTACTGGCCATTTCCTCTATCAGATGCCCTTTAGACTGCATCGCACTTCCTTCCTTCAGCGGCACAGGAGCATCACTGCACTCCTCGGCTTCCAGAGCGTGTAGCAGCTGATCAAGCGTCAGTTCTTTGAAGAAAAGGAAGTTTTTCACACGCGCAGTTACTAAGAACTGTAATGTTATGCCACTTGACAAAATATATCAAAGTTTTAACTAACTAGTAATTTTGACAGCTGCAGACTGTTGCCTGCCCGTTCCTCCTTTACCCCTGATTTTGTTTTATTGCCAACGGGTTAAAAGTTGTTTTCAGAGTAGTGGTTACAGCAGCAACCCCTCTTGCTCAGGTAGAACAAAAGAAACTTAGCAGCTCGAAGGATCAAACCCTAGCAGAGTTGCCATGCCTGGTGGGTACTGGAAGAAGGGAATTTGCTGTTCCAGTGTCACTATAGTTTCACAATCATAAATCAGCAGAGATAGAGGCCAGCAGAGCTAAGCTAATGCCTGGTGTGAATACTATTGCCTTATTCTGAATTCTTGAAAGCATTTGCTTCATGCTTAGGGTAAGATAAGGCTTGAGGAACTTTGTTAAAGAATCTGGTAGGTCCTCAAAGAAAAGCGACAGCAGCTCTCTACATACCCTTCTTTGTGTTCTGACTGAGATGTGGAGTTGGCATCTGCCTTCCTTTCAGACGTCTCTGCATCATTTCCAGGCTTCCTTTCAATTTGAATGACTCAATGGTGTACAAGGAAGAAAGAGTAAGGTTGCATCGTTCCTCAACGAATTTAAGCGTCAAATGGATCAAGCGCTCCCTTTTTTCTGGGTTTTCTTCTGCCCTCTGGAGAACGTCTGGGTTATACGCGATATCTATAACGCTGTAAAGGTCTATAAAAATAAGTCATGTCAGAACTATGGCTGCAGCACCATGTGCCAGTCTTCTTTATAATCACTCGATTTAAAAGCAAAGGAAATTAATTTGTGGCTTCTGGGCAGAGAGCTACTTCTATCACCCTCAGCTAGAGGAGACAGCTCTCCGCGTGCTGATCCTGTGGTCTGGAGACACAGGGACACGATCCAAGCCAACGTGACCACATACGGCGCAAGTGCTTTTGCCTAGCGCACGAGTGCTTTTCAGGCTTTCGATATGTGCAATTTTGGGGTTTCTCCAGTGGTTTTATTTGTTTGGTTTGGTGGTTTTTGGTTTGTGTTTGGGTTTTTGTTTGTTTGCTTGTTTTTCTTTTGATTTGGGTTTTTTTCTGGTGGATTTTTGTTGGGGGTTTTGTTTTGTTGTTTGGTTTGTTTGGGTTTTTTTCCAGGAAGGAAGGTGTCATTTAGGGTCCCCGTCACGATACGCCTGTCGCATCCTTGCCTCGCCAACCCCACCCCGAGCTCAGCGCTGCCCGCGGCACAGCACCGCCCTCCGCTACGGCGAGAGCCTGCGCGCCCGTGCCACGCACGGCGCTGCTGCTGCGGGGAGAAGCGCGTCCGGGGCGAGGCGCAGCTGCTCCGGGACGTACCTCCCTCGCCAGATACTTCTTCTAACGGCCCCGCACTGACAGCTGCGGGGTCGGTGGGGGCCTTGGGCGCCGGGACCCTTTTCCAGCTGCAAACGTTGATGAACAGCGGACCCCCGACAACGCCCTGCAAGAGACCGAGCCGCGGCTGAGCGCCCCGCCCGCGCCGTCGCCCTCCGGCCCCGCGGCCGTCCCGGTGCTCGTCGCCGGCACCCGGGCGGGAGGCCGAGCCCCAAACGCCGGCGCACCCACCGCGGGACGGGCCTGCAGGCACAGGTGAGGCTCCGGCGGGGCGCAGAACCGCTCGGCCTCGTCGCGCTGCTGCCGCAGGAACCGGCGGTAGGCCTGCGGGTCGTTCTCCGCCATCTCGTCCAGCAGCGACCAGAGCTGCGCGGCCAGCGCCGCGCCCGCCATGGCTACCACCGCCGTCGCTTAGCGACGGCAACCGGAAGGGCCGCCCTCTGCGGGTCCGCCCGCCTTCCCCGTCCGCCTCCTGCTTCCGCGCGTTCCGGGACCGCGATCACCCTCGTCCCGCGCCTGCCGGCCCAGCGGAGGAACCGGGCGCTGCCCCCTGCCCTCGGAGCCGCCGCCGGGCCGTTCTGCCGCGTGGTCGCCGCGGCTCTGGGCCCGCCTCGGCTCGGTGCGCCGGCGTGTGCCGCCGGGAGGAGGCAGTTGGCGGAGGCCACTTCCCTCGGGGAGCCGAGAGCAGGCCCGGCCGCTCCCGCCGCTTCCTGCTCGCGGCTGCGGGGCCGCCCCGCTGAGCGGCCCCCGCGTAGCGGGCCCGGGGGTGCCGCCGGCGTTCGCGGGACTGCGTAGGGCGAGAGGATGTCCCGGGTGCCGGTCGGGAAGGTGCTGCTGCGGAACGTCATCCGGCACACGGGCGCGCACAACAAGGTACGGCCGGGACCGGTGGGCGCTGCCGGCCTCGGGACCCTGGTGCTCCCCCCCTCTGCAGGGGCTGCTCGGCCTGGCTCTGCCCCCTGCCCCCTTCTGTGTGTCCGCGGGCCCGAATGGCCGCCCGAGGCATCGCCGTGCGGCGGTTGCGAGGCCCGGGACCGCTGCTGGTACCTCGCCGGTGGTGCCGAGCAGCCGGCGGCGCGGGGAGCGGGGCGGGCGGGACGCCCGGGCTGTGAGCTGGCGGCGGGGAGCGCAGGGGTGTTTGTCAGAGAGGAGGGGAGCTTGCTGGAATCAGCTAGGTAGACAGCAGCAGTCTCACTTTCAGTTTAACCCTGCTTCCCTGGAGTTCTCCGCCTGACGAGGGAATGCGTATGTGTATTTACACATAAAATTTGCCCCGTGGAAACCATATCGTCTCGGGACTTTGATGGAAATTATGGTTTGCCTTTTTAAAAGTTGCAAACCTTTAGTTGTCTGTTTGGCTTTTTTTTTTTTTTCCTCGTTGTAACGTGTGTTTACTTTTAATTGCATCAAAGAACTTCAACTTTTTGTTAATGTGCATAGGCGATGTTTTGAGTGCAAGATAAAGAAACGTTGCTAAGTTTAGCAAACTGTTTTATTAATTTCTGACATAATTCAGCAGGTCCAACTCTGTAAAGTCTCCCTAATGTTACACTTGTTTCCCTTCTGTGACTTTAAGATTCAGGAAGAGACAGAAATGTGGAAAATAAGGGAGTGGGAGAAGCAGACGCAAGAGACTTACTGGAAAAGGCAAAGCAGAATGCTGTCAGACACCTCCAGGTGGGTTTGAGCTGTGTGGAAGAGATAATTGTCTTGACTTACTCTTAGTCGGTGAACCCTTTTGTGTTGTTATACTCTAAGAGTGTTCTGTGATGACTATGTGTGTACAATATATGAAGACTACGTAGACTGCAGATATGTTTATTTTCTCCTTAATGAGTCCCTGGAAAAAGGTCAGACCTGTGCTTAAACGTGACCTTTTACCTCCTTATCTAGATGTAGAGTCTTCAAAATACGATATCAAGTAGGCCGGGCTCTCTGAGGTGATGGGATAGGAAGTGCTTAAATAATATGGCAGAATGTTGTGAGGAAAGTCTTACTATATCATCACCGAGATCAGCAGTGAACCGTTACGGTGTGGGGTCCTGCACTACTGGATCGCAGCAGCATTGGCCGCTGCTTGCGTTGTGTCCCTTAAATCGTTCTGACACGGCTGAGGGTCTCACAAGCTACATTAACCCAAGCTGAGTTTGTGGGCAGGGTTGGGGTTTGGGGCCGGGAGGTGAGCTTAGCACCGTGAGGATTTCTCAGAAGTGTGAATGTTGCAGGAAGTGGTTTTAGTGTCTCGGGGGAGAACACCTCGCAGTCGTACGCTGAGCCCGTAGCTGCTGCTTGGCTCAGGAAGTGCGGCGTTTCGACTGGACCCGCCTGCGTGTGAGATCCCTCCAAACTGTCGGTGCTTGTTGTGGATCTGGGGTCTTAGACCTGGTCAAATTGCAGTTCTGGCGAGTCAGTTCTCCTTCTTCAGTTTCCCCTCTGCTGCTTTTAGTAGCCTGTGTCTCGCTGCGTATTGTTAGTCTGCTCCAGCAGAGCATTCTAGAGGAAGAGAACTGCATCTGTTGTGACAGGCGAGATAACCCCTTCCTCCAGTTTTGCCTTGCGAGCATCTCTGTCAAGAATTTAGCAGTGCACAGAGGGCCGCTGTAAGTTTTGAAAAACCAGACTTAGCTACCAAACTGGTTTTGTGAGAGCTGTTTTAATGGTGACTGCCTGTTAAAATGATAGCTGGTCTTCTTGCATAGATGGACATCCAAGACTTGCTGGATTTTTGCTCCTCTCGCTGGACTAACCCCTTGCTCAGAAAGTTTCTCCATCAGAGCTGGCAGCTGAAGGACACCTGTTCTCTTTCTGCAGCAGTCGGATGCGCAGTGATGGCTTTGATGAGGAGGGCCACAGGGCTGACTGGAAAACAAAGAACTCGCAGTTTCTCGACCTCATCGAAGATGATCTCCTTCGGGCCCGATCCTGGAATAAAAAGCTGTATGAATGTGAAGCCAACATGCCGGACAGGTCTGTGAGGGAGCTAACGTTCTGTGATTATCCCTGTAATTAAAACGCCTTTTTGGAGTGCTGTACAAAAAGTTAGTACATTTGTCCTTTCAGTACGTACTTCTATAAAACAATGCTTGGTCTCGTTTTGAGAATGAGTCAGTAAGGTGCATGGACAGAATGCCTACTCTGAGTTCATCTCTACAGTTCCTAAGTCACACTAAGCAGCAAAACCTCAGCCCTAAGTTTAGTATTTATTACTTCACCCAAGGAACTTTAAAAATCTTGAGAAATACAAGTTAGTGCTCTCCTGCCTTATTGTAAAGAAATTTGAGTTGTAGTTTTCCCTGATCAGAAATGGAAAAGAGACTGAGAACGTAAGGTGTATTTTAATAGCACCAACCAGAAAAGTCGTATTTCCTTCCCTCCTTCTTTGCTGGGAAGGTTCTGATAGCCCTTCTTTGCTACCTAAAGTCACGTTCTGTCTGTGGCTCTGTCTCTTCGGAATTGTATTTTTCCCTTGAGCGCTTTGTCTGTTTGTAACAGATGGTTCTGCTTTCTTACAGGTGGGGTCACAGTGGCTATAAAGAGTTGTACCCTGAAGAATTTGATACGGATAGGTAAGGCAAGCAGGCGTACTAAGGTAGACAGAATCTTACTTCTGTAAGGTTATCAGGGAATTTTACAAAGTGAGTTTTAACTTTTGAATATAGCTCAGCCTTGAATGCAAAGCAGCACTGTTTAGCTACAGACGCCCATTGGAAAAGAATCTCGTCCATTAATGTAGGTTCCCCTTGTCCGAGTCTTAGGAGGGGATTGCATCTGAAATAGTAATTGGGCATTCAGCTTTAGCCTGAGCTACTAAAATGCTGTGAATCTGAAAAGTCTGTCTGAGCCAGCAGAGAACCAGAACAGTAGGATGAATCCAAATCAGCTCCATGTACACCCTCTCAAACATCAGCTCCAGGCTCTCCTTTCCATTATAGTGTCCCTGTATTTTCTCTGTTTCTCCTTATTTGGAGAATATAGATCCTTGCAGTATCCTGGAGAGTGGAGACTTAGACTGAATTAGTTATTTTAAAATTGCACGCAGGAGAATCATCAAGTACAACATTTGTCAGGCTTACAAATTTGAAGTAACCCGCTACAAATGAATTTTCATCCCTCAGTGGCTTTCAGCAGACATTCTCCTTGGGTTTGGCTCAAATTCCTTAAACAAGGGTACTCGTCAGGTGTGGACCCGAGCTGTTAGTAAGTACCTGAAGCAACAGTGAAGCTACAGTGTCTGTCCAGGCATCTGCTTCCCCGCTCTAGCCAGATGGATTGATGGGCTTGCTTAGAACTCCGAGACAGAAAAGGTTGAACTGCTACGTGCCTGCCTGTCTGCTTCCTTTTGGTCACCCTTTGTTCTTTTTACAGCGACCAGCAAGAAGGAGATGAACAAAATGCTATCAACGGGAAGAAGAAAACTCATCTGGGAAAGCAAGCTGCCCGTGAGTCGCACAGACGGAAAAAAACAAAGAAATCACACAAGAAGAAGCAGAAAAAGCGATCGCACAAAAAGCGAAAGAAAAAGAAAAAGGAGCAGGGGAGAACATCATCAGATTCTTCCCGGGAGAGTGAGTGTTCAGAAGAGGAGACTTCAAGCACCCGGAAAGGGAAACACAAGCGCAAAAAAAAGACCAGGAAAGTGCCTGCCAGGGAACCTACCTCTTCTTCTGGGCAGGACAGTGACTTTTCTCATGCAAGTAGCTCAACCACCAGCAGCTCTGAGGACAGTGAATCTGAGGAGAAAAAAGAGAAACGGCCCCCAAGAAAGAGAAAGAAACATCACAGTTCTGTGTCGGAGAGGCACAGCGAAGTACCAGAGAAGAAGAGCAAGAGGAAGAACTGGAAAGTGGCCGCCGATGAAAAATCGGAGGATAGCTCAGATGAGGACTGACGAGTCTAGGCTGCAGCTGGAACAGTAAGGTAGAGGACAGAGGCAGGTATTTATCTCTCGGCGCTGCCCCGTGGTCCAACTTGTTTCAGCACTGTGGTTTATGTACATCCTGCCAGCCCACGGGAGAAGCTGAGCCTTGGCAGCCTGCAGCAGGTGCCCCCTTGCTTTACGTTGACTTGACGTTCAGAAAACAAGTTGCCCGTCCCACAGGTCGGCTAGTCTTGCCAACTTCAGGTTATTTTCCTGTGACTGGGCTGACCTCTGATGCATGAAAATGTTACAGGATGTCTGCAGGGGGAAAGCAGGCACGTTTGCACCATTTTAATATATAGTTTTGTTTTGTTTTGTTGTTTTTTGGGTTTTTTTTAAACTAAGTTTTAACAGATGGCTTTTTTGTGTTACCAAATCAAATGACTGAGACTTAGGAGAGGGGAGAGACAGCAAGTCTGATAGCAAAGGAGGTGTCACTGGATTTAACCCTGCAGTAGCTTTGTCTTCCCATCCTCCAACAAAAGCAGACCTGCGTGGAAGCATGCACACGGTCAGCTGGACACAGAGTGGAGCAGGAGGGGAGTACTCTCGCTCTGAAGGTGCAGTGACTCCTTCCACAATGATGAAGACAAGACACTGGTGCATTTGCTCGTTTTAGACCTTTTTCTCCCAAAACTGGCATGGGGTGGCTGTTGTGTCTGCCTTTCCTTCATTCTCTCTAGCGGGGATGCTGAAACCATTTGTGCTGACCAAGAAGCCGTGGTGGGTGTTGTGTTCAGTCTCTGGTGTACCCAAGGTATTACTGGAGAAACTGGTACTGCGCTGTTCTACCTGCAGTTGGACAGCCAAGCCTTTTAACAAAATAAACAAATCCAGACAGGTTTGATACTTTTGTCGTTGTTTTGGAGTAAGGCCCGGAGACAGAGCACAGGCCTGAGAAGTAGATGGTCCTTGTGTTCTCCCTGTGCCACGTGTTTCTGCCTGATCAGACCGGGTGCCTGTGGAGGGCTTGGAGGTGAAGCAAGGGTGGCTGGAGTGGAAAGGAGCTGTGGGGGGAAATGTACTGTGAGTGTTATGTGTCAGCGACCGAGCACAGCTCCAGCTTTAGTCTACGCCTGAATGAGTACAGAAGAGGGTCGGGGCCCCTCGGTCCTTATTCCAAGCCCTGCTCCCTTGTCCCTCTTTTCACTTCAAGCGAAAATCCGTTCTCTGCACGCCTTGGGTCTGCCGGCTGCTGCCGAAGGCTTGGGGAAAGCAGTCCTGGGGGCTCGGCTCACTCTCAGCCGGATGCTCACGCAATAACCATGCCACGGTTTCACGGACACCACGGGAAATGTTCCAAAACCCGTTTATTTTGTACGGTTTCCCTCCTACAAAGACTTTTTTTTCCATTGGCGGACGTGCAGGTGAGGAGCGCCTGGCTCTGCTGCGGCCCTT
>JAAGNO010030824.1:0-36624 GCA_033439905.1 Ceryle rudis
TATACCTACTGCTGGAAGATGATGTCAAACAGATAATAAATTGACTTACTATAGTAACTTAGAGGTCATATCTTATGGCAAGAAGAGAAACCCGTCCTCCCATCAGTGGAAACAGGCTCAGTACACGGATTATTTAACGTTGATTTACAAATCTGCTGCAAAAGCCGGGCTTGGAAAGAATAGTGTTCGCGCTTATCCATTCATTCCGTCTCACACACAAACACGCCGCCTTCATTTTTTCCTTTTTGGAACAAGACTTGCTTACTGCCTTTTTGCAAATGCCTGGGCGAGAAGCAGTGCCCGTGGCTGTGCAGAGTGCCCCCAGCCTGAGCTGCCTCCCCGGCTCACTCCTGGCGCTCTTGTTGCACCCGGAGAGAAGGGAGAGAAATAACTCGTCAACCTGTGGTGCTGACTGACCATACACACCTGCAAATGTAGAGCAGTTGGCATAGCCCCCTCCTCAGGACCGCTGTCACCAGATCCTTACACTAGCAACAACAGCATTGCTATTTCTCTGCCTAGGAACAGTAAGTATAATAACGTTTTTAAGATCTTTTTCTGCATGACATGTAGGTATGATTTTTAAAATAGCGTCATTTCACCTTCTATCATGTAGTACTAGATACAGCTATAGATAAGGTTTCTGTTTCAAAGGGGTGTGTGTGTGTAATTTTGTGTGTGCTTGCATGTAGATGTTGCTTTCAGTGCACCTGCAGCTGTGTTTTCTTGACCTATCATCACAGTATTTTCTCTTGAGTGTTGTACGTGCCTGCTTCCAGATTAAATTCACTGAGATGTTCATTATGATTGAAACACAATTCAGTTACAGATTAAAATGTAACATTAGTGCCTCGTGTTTCTAAAAATATAACAAAAGCTCTTTGTGTAGATACAATTATTCTTTAATATTTCATATACATATATGTGTCTCCGTATGTACTCAAAGATCTGAATGCACTGTGTATTGCAGTATTTTTATTAGTGTATGTGTTGGTGTTTCAGAAGCATGCATATGTTTGTGTATAGATGCAAGTGCTTTATGCGGGTGGTGATTTTGTACCTCTCTCTCCATATATGTGACATACCCACCCACATCCTTACCCACAGAGTCGTTCAAAATCTCTGTGCATGTGATGTGGGTGTGTGTGTAATGTAGAAGTGTGAATAGTGTGGGTAGGGGAAGATTTGAATACTGTGCTAATAGATGACACAGTTTCATTTGATCAGTGTGACCTTTTAGGAAAACAATCCAATCTTTTCCCTTTTTGTTCTGTTTATTTTTGTGTTTGTGCATGTGCCTCAGGTTAAGTGCTTCTTCTGCATGACCATAACCAAAGGGTGACCCATCCACTCCCTTGTGTCCTATGGGGACCTCAGAGCCAATTTCTCAGTCTTCATCTCCTCCTCCTCCTCCTCCTCCTCCTCTTACCACTGCTGCTGACGCCCTGGGTGCTGCTCCCAGGTTTGAGACGATGTTGACAGGCTGAAGACAGGATTTGCAAAGACCTCCTCACTGTGTAAATAAAGTGATGGCTGGAATTAATGTCAACTTCCACAAGTAGTGATATTAAAGAGTAAGACTGGTAAACCAAAGCATTACCAGGAACAAATTATGAGGAAAGAGACTTATTTGCATTTGGTTGCAATGATGAACTAAAACCATCTGTGGAGACCAGGTACCCTTTTGTTTGTATAATTTTTTCCTCATGAATGCAGTCTTTGAAGCCTGCAAGGTAGTCATGATTCTGGTTAGATCTGTGATAGCCACAGGAGATAAATTAAAATAAAGGGTCCCGGTGGATGAAATAACAAGGCTTCAGCTGTTTCCCGGTTCAATTTGAGAGTTTCATCTTTCCTTGTTATCAAAACATTAGTTTGTGTGAAACGTTCTGGACAATAAGAAAATGCAGATCTGTGGTTCTTCAAAACATAAATTTAGTGTTACAACTATGTTGCCCTGCTCTGTGTCCAGGGGACTGTCCTCCAAATACAAATGGGTTTGAACTTTCTAGTGAAAGATAAGGTTACACTGTAAATAAAACAAAATCTTTTTGCATTAAGTGATTAAAAAAAAAGCAGTTGCAAAATGGAGGTTGCAATGGTGAGTGCAGATAGCTCTGGGTGCAACAGCCACATGCCCTATGGATATGCAGTCCAAGCTCGGGCCCGAGAGAGAGAGCGTCTGGCACAGTCGAGAGCCGCAGCAGCTGCGGCTGTAGCAGCAGCAACAGCAGCAGTAGAAGGTGGGGCAACAGGTGGAGGTGGACCGTATCACCACTATCATCAGGAAGAGAGTCGAGGTGTATCCTCCTCTCATGGTGGGACTGCATCACGCAGCAGTTTGCCCCACCGCCAGAGTGGTAAGAGGCAGAAGAAAGGGAAGAAGAGGAGCCGCCACTTAGGAAGTAGGGAGTGTGGAGCCTCCTTCCCCTGTTCTGAGCTGCTGCCCCTGAGTGGTTCTGAAGAGAGAATACTGAAGGACTTGAGTGAGGAGGAAGAGGAGGATGAAGATGAGGATGAAGATGATGAGGAAGAAGGAAAGCTCTACTACAGTGATGACTATGGGGAGGATGAGTTTTCATACTTGGACCAGCCACCTGATGATGGTGGAGGCCCTGGGGGTTACAGCTCTGTTCGCTACAGTGAGTACGAGTGTTGTGAGCGTGTGGTAATCAACGTGTCAGGACTGCGGTTTGAGACCCAACTGAAGACATTAGCTCAGTTCCCGGAGACATTGTTGGGTGATCCAGCAAAGCGAGGGAGATACTTTGACCCTCTCAGGAATGAATACTTCTTTGATAGGAACCGGCCCAGCTTTGATGCCATCCTGTACTACTATCAGAGTGGTGGTCGACTGAAGAGGCCAGTCAATGTACCATTTGACATCTTCAGTGAGGAGGTGAAATTCTACCAACTTGGGGAGGAGGCCATGCTCAAGTTTAGGGAGGATGAAGGGTTTGTCAAAGAAGAAGAGGAGAAAACTTTGCCAGAAAATGAGTTTAAGAAGCAGATTTGGCTGCTGTTTGAGTACCCGGAGAGCTCCAGTCCAGCCAGAGGCATTGCCATTGTCTCTGTTTTGGTCATCTTGATCTCCATCGTCATCTTTTGTCTGGAGACTTTGCCAGACTTCAGAGATGACAAAGAATTCATCATGTCCCTGAGCTTAGGGAAGGGCCTTTCCAATGAGTCACTTCACCTGGATGTTGGGGAGCACACCATCTTCAATGACCCTTTTTTCATTGTAGAGACAGTATGCATCATTTGGTTTTCCTTTGAGTTTACAGTGCGCTGCTTTGCATGTCCAAGCAAAGCACAATTCTTCAAGAACGTCATGAACATCATAGACATTGTCTCCATCTTGCCTTACTTCATTACTCTGGGCACTGACTTGGTGCAGGAGCAGGGCAGTAATGGTCAACAGGCCATGTCTTTCGCTATCCTGAGGATCATCCGTCTGGTCAGGGTGTTTCGCATCTTCAAGCTCTCCAGGCACTCCAAGGGTTTGCAGATCCTGGGTCACACACTCAGGGCCAGCATGAGGGAACTCGGCCTCCTCATCTTTTTTCTTTTTATTGGAGTCATTTTGTTTTCCAGTGCTGTTTACTTCGCAGAAGCTGATGAGCCTGCCACCCATTTTCAAAGCATCCCAGATGCCTTTTGGTGGGCTGTAGTGACCATGACTACAGTTGGTTATGGGGATATGAAACCCATAACAGTGGGTGGGAAAATAGTTGGTTCCCTGTGTGCCATTGCGGGAGTGTTAACCATTGCTTTACCAGTGCCAGTGATTGTCTCCAATTTTAACTATTTCTACCACAGAGAGACTGAGAATGAAGAACAAACACAGCTGATGCAAAATGCAGTCAGTTGCCCTTACCTCCCAACAAATTTACTGAAGAAATTTAGAAGCTCATCATCTTCATCCACAGAGGATAAATCAGAGTATTTGGAGATGGAAGAAGGAGTTAAAGAATCTCTTTGTGTAAAGGAGAAAAAAAGTCAGGACACGGGGAATAGCAGTGAGTCAGAGAAGAAAAACTGTGTAAATTCAAATTCTGTGGAAACGGATGTGTAATTTTGAACGTTTCCAAATATATTTATGCATTAAAGAGTGCAGTGAAAATAATGAAATATGCAATCAAGAGTCCACAGCATACAGTAGTATGCAGTTTTAATGGTTAAGTACAAATAAAAAGCGTTGATAAACTTGTATTACATATCAAGTAAGTGGTATAACTCGAGGAAGGAATTGCTAGATCTGATAAAATTTCAGACTTTATATTTTTAATAGAATGCAAGTGTTTTGCACATGAGATTGAGAAACTTAATAAAACCAAGTCAGTTTTAAAGTGGGTGCATGAACTGTCGACATCACTAATAACAGCTCTGTGGTAAAAGTTGGCATTCAGAGGTATTTACTATGTAAGAAGCAATGAAGTTTGGTAGTCATTTATCTGTTTATCAGTGCTTTAATAGCAGCTACCATAAATCATTGGATACCATAGTCACTGTTTTTCAAATGGTAAATTTATTGTAAAAAGATATTCTACAGAAGATAAATCTAATTTTTTTTTTCTTGAAATATATAATGCTTGTTTTTAACTGGAAATTTACTTTGAAAAGGCTGCTGACCCTCCAGAAATTGTTTATTTTTATAACTCTCTTTGGAGGCATTGCAGCATTTGTTGTCTAATAATGAAAGAAATGAAGTAAGAGAATCATTTAACCTGGTCTGAATGCAAAGGCAAAATGACTGGAATGCTTTTTTGCACTACTTTATATGCTGGAGATATATTGAAAGAGACTTCATACTGTGAATGTTTACTAATGTAATAGTTCAATGACAATCATTGGAAGAGTGAATTCTGCATCATATTTTATTGTTTCTTTTTTCTTTATGTGATGCTGATGGTGAAACAGCTAACATTACATCAATTCCATACTCTTTTTAATTATGAATATCTGTGATCTTGAAAAGGATTGTGAAGTAAAATTTTATAATCAAAATTACTTGAAATCAGTGTTTTCTACTGATGCCCTCAAGAAATACCAACCTAATTTATATCTTTTTCCCAGTTAATTTAACATTCAGAGTCTATGATTAGTACATGCACTTTGTCAGTATTGAAGAAATTCACCGTATGGGAGGAGAAGGTGGAAGTAATAAGACACTCAGTTGTTACAGTACTGACAATTTAGAATTGCTAACTTTTAACATGCTATTATTGCCGCTGCATTTTTCCTTAATTACAGCTTTCACCCACGTGTATTTGAAGCAACATTTACGATCCAAAATAGGCATTCTGGGATTCAAAATGAACATGTTGTGTGTCATGCAGTGTTTGACAAAACATTCCATGATTTCTTTTCACTGATTCTTAGGCCAGCTGTATTTTACTGTGTGTCAGAAACTTCCATTGCCCTTTCTAGGAGATTAAGGTAGGTAAAGATTATGAAGCCTATAGTACATTCCAGACTGCAGAAAGAAATAGGTAAGATATTGCTGCATGTAACATAAATAATAGATTCAGAACAGGCATTTTTTCAGACTTACAATTACCTAGGGAAGGCACAATTAAACTGGAACTGTGGAACATTCCAGATTATAAAACTTGAAACAAATTGGCATATGCACTTTAAGGGCCGGGGAAGGCCATTATGAGAGAAAAAGAAGCTTACCAACACTACTAAATTACAGTAGTTTTGCAGTATTCATTTAAAGCTCAGTAGAGGACTTTTGCAGACAGGGAAAACTAGTTAGTGACTGACTTACAGTTCTGGAGATGAAAAAAACAAAAATAAAAGCAGTCCAAACTGGGCACCCATGACTTTATGCATAAACTATCAGATAAGCATTGTTTGCTCTATGCGGCATCCAGTGGTACTGAACAAAGACACAGGTCTTTTCTTTAATGGTTGATTTTTGCCTCCGTGGATTTTCTGTGAATCGCCTCTCTGAAAAGTTTCACTGCTTCTTCTCTTTTGCATTGCAGAAGAACTAATAAAAACCAAGACACATGTGAAAGACTCTGTTATGCTGAGTGAGTCCTGGTTCAAAACTTGAGTTTAATTGTCTGATACCTAATTTAAAGTTATAGAGCAGGCTTCACTATATTTTTGATGTGAAACATGAAACAGAGCTCCTTTTTAGTGTGGTGATACTAATTCCAACTATGTTTTGAATGAAACCACACAGTAATTTTATACGTAAGTATTTGCCAAATTGAGTATTACATTTTGTTGTAGCTCACCTTAATTAAGTGATAATAAAATAAAACTAAACTGAAAGAAATAATAACACTAAATACTACATTTCTACAGGGGCGATATGAGAAGTGAGGATGAGCATTCTATCACATGTGGTAAAAATCTGTAACTGAAAGCATTTCTTTAACATATGGTCGTTAATGATATAAAGAGCATAAGGGTTCTCTTGTAAGCTATCTTGTTAGTAGTCCTGTATAATACCAGAGACCAGATAATAGCAGGGACCATGGCAGGAATATATGAGTAAAATACTAACTAGGTAAATGAAGAACTTTGAGAAAATTATGTGTTTGCAGTATTGACTGGTTGAAAGGGAAGGTGATTTTTAAGAGTTGGAGTTGTAGATCACTAATGGAAATAAGGAGGAAAATTCTTTAACTCTTAGATGTGTTTACACTGTGGACATGGCACTCAGCATGAGGTAACTGCTTCAGTAGTTACCCAGCTTCTCCAGCAAGTCGTTCAGCTATTCTGCTACCGGTACACAACCTTGTAATTCAGAACAAGTGTGATAATGTCTACATTATGCTGGGATGATAGCAGTACTCTACTCCCTGAAGGAAAAAGGTCTTCCTGTAGGACCTTGTAGCAGTTGGCAGAGTAACATTCTGCGTGTGTCAGCGTTACATACTGCAGGAGTGTGGAGGCATATCCTAAGGTAACAGTGAAGCCTGCTCTGCCTCCTGCAGTGAATAAACCCATGTACTTTGTGATTATAAATAAAAACTGCTGTAGCTTAATGTTAGATTGTGCCATCAGTTTGGCAGAAACTGATGCAGAAAGAATTGTGCATTTGAGAATGGAAGCAAATACCTTTACTTGGGCTGTCTTATAATTTGATTCTTCATCTATCCATTGGCCTGGTCAGTTACAACACAGCTGGAAAATGCCAGAGTCCTACTCCTACTACGTTAAAACCCAAAGATCCCAAGTGTTTGACAAGAAGCAGAAATTTCCATGAAATTTTCCAGGAAATTTGGCTGAAATTGTGTGCCAGAGAAACCTAGTATTTGAGCTCTTACAGCTCCAAATTACTACTACTGCTTCTGTCAGAGCTTTCCCAGTGTTCCTGGACACTGAGAGCTCTCAGAAAAATAATTTTATTGTCACTTGGACATTTTACATTTTAAATTATAGTGGTGAAATGCATTCCTAATGTAACTGACGTGAATGGAGTTACACTAGGGATCATTTTAGTTCTACTAATGTAGTTCAAATGATTTCCCATTGACATACATTTCAGCTAAAAATAATGCAAAATGAGATATTTTGATATTTCAGGTTCACTTGCAGTGTGAAAAAATTTGCAGGAGTTCCATTAGAATTCATGGAATCACAGCAGCATCAATTCAGTTTTCAGATATAGGCTGATACTTAACTGTACTGGCAGTTATTTAATGAAATTCATAAGTCTTTTTATAGTAATCTCAAATGCCAAGGCCAGACTCATAAAGAGAGAGTTTTGCCTGCTGAAGTATTGGATTTAATGCCTGACTTCATAGATCCATAATTTTTTTCTTTATTACAGTCATGGAGTTTTCTGATGTGACATTGATTCCTTGAAAATTTCAGCCTGGATGCTGAAACATATTAAAGAAGTGTTGTGTCACCCTGTTAGGGAGTTCTTGGTGAAGTTTTCTAGTGTTCAGTTAAGCCTATTCAGAACTATTCCACAAGTGGCCAATTCAGTTTGATGGAGACTGTGATTTATTTGTTTGCATTTGAAGGAAAATTCTTCTGCATACATAGCCTTGTTGTCTAAAGTCCATTTCTGTGGTATCCGTGTAATATAGAACAAATTTGGAAGATCAGGGGGTGAAAAAAAGACACTGCTATCATGATTAAATCTAATTCATGAAAAGAGTGTTCTTTGGGGGTACTAATAGGCATTTGAATGTGTTTCCAGTCAGTAGAACTTTTCAAATAGTTTTGGAATGTGAAAATGATTTTGCATAATACTGGTGTGCAAACGGTTTGGGATTGGGTCATAACCTTGAATAAATAATCAGTATCTTGCAATTCCTGACATGGAAAGTTCCTGTCAAGTATTCTTTCAGGTGTTGAGAGTCATTTAACTTGGCATATGAAAAATCGGTGCTAAACTACCCAAGAATATGAAATACTTCCTCTTCATGTTTGGATAAATGTAGGATAAATGCACTATGGAAAAACAGCAAAACATCAGAAAGTCTATTCCACGTGCAATTGGTTCATGGAAAGTCTTTCCTGCACAGGATTGAAAAATGAAATATCTTTCTGATCCTGTACTTCTAAAGCTAATTCTGAGTACAAATTAATTTTTAACATAAGCTTTACACTTCACTGATAGTCCTCAAATGAAATATGAGCTATTCATGGTGCTTCAGACTATGTCACTAGCTTCCTCTGCTTGTTACTGGTTCCTTATTACTGGTTACCATGCTTAACTGTCATCGTGTCCTGTTATAAACAGAGGCCTACTTTTTTAGCAGTAACAAATAAAAGCAAAAATTTAAAAAAAAATAGTCTATAGTACCCAGCATATAAATTACATTTTTTTCTTATCATTAAATAAACCTAAGTGAAAGTCTATAACATCTGCAGACATGGGACAAGGTATCCATTTTCCTGTTGCTATAACTGAATGATCAAATACATCTGATTTTGCAGTGAATAAGATCTAGTTCATAGAGTTACCATATTTGAGCATCTCTCTTTGAAACAAATGCTTGTAGCAAAATTGGCAATTTTTGAAAAAAAAAAAAAACTAAACCAAACATTCCTTCATTTCCACAGAGATCATCTAATGTGGAGAAAACAGTTGACAAATTAATTTTGGGTTAAAGTGCATAAATGTTTTGTACCTGGTTCCGAGGTACAAACATGAAACTTTACATATTGCTGCCATGCTTTCTGTGTATTCAGAACTCTGATGAAGCTACTTCTGAATGAAAACTCATTAAAGCATTATGTGCTGAGATGGTTGAATTAATTTTTATTTTATTCCTTTTCTGTCAAATTGCCATGTTCCTTGAGACCTTTTTCTGCAGCAGGTCCTTTGGAAAATAAATACATAAGTATGTAAGAAGAAAAGAAAAAAAGTTTTAAATTACGTATCAAAATCTGATAAAATATTCGAATTGAAGCAAAGTAGGTAAGTAAAAACTCTTTTTTTTTTCCTTCACTTGTGCATTAGAAAACAAATTGGGGGAAATTGGTTGAACAGATCTGCAGCTGTGAGAGGTACTTCATATGTTGTGTCTCTTCCAGGTACTCTGTGATCTGTGGAACAGCAGCAGCTGCATCATGCAACTGAGACGATACTCATTACACTGGGCAGTACCAAGTGGGGTGGGAGAGGGTACTGTGAAGATTTTAGCCTGTTCAGTAATTCTGTGCTCTCATCACAACTATCCTATCTGAGTGCAAAATAGTGTTAAAATCATTTTCTTCGAAATATCATGTAACCCTTTTAAACAGGGACATCTCAAAGCCTCCAGCAGGATATTTCCTAAGCTACTTAGGTCCATATTTATAAAATGTACTGATAGACACTTGACTTCGATTAATTTCATTAGGAATTTGTTTGCAAAATACTTCCCAAATCTGGAATCATTCAGGGGACTGATTTGCTTGGGGTCAAAACCAAAACTGTGGTGGAACAGGTTTCCCAAGTGTTCGTTACAGTGATTCCCTAAGGAGGGTAGGAGGTGACAGCACATAGTCAGGATAGATTTAGGTTCCTGTTTTTACTCTCTTGTTCAAATGTTCCTGGGGCGTTTGTGTTGAGAGTAGGGAGGAAGGATAAATTCTGTGAGATAATATCAAAGGTGTGTTTAATTTCAGATAGACACTTTTTTTTTCTGAACAGTCAGAATAAGCTAAGTATTTTTTATCTTGTTAGTTAGTTCTAACAGTTCTCGTACAAGCCATTTCAATGGAAGAACATACACTGACTCTGAAATTATCATCCTGGACAGGAATGGTAGCTTTCAATTCAGAAAATCAAATGAGACACAGTCAGTATCACTGTATCACTCCTGTACTCTTAATTTCTTTAAAGTATGCTGGCTTTAAGTCTACTGGTCTTGCACCAAAGTCATCTAAAATCTCTTGTGTCAATGCTAGGCTGCTTACCTTGTGTTGCAGTGTATGACAGCCAAGATAACAATTGCTTTTCCTTGTTTGTATTTATATTGATACGATTATGATGCAGGCTTATGCTGTGGAGGAAGGATGCTCCAGAGTGCTTCACTGCATGTTTATCTTCATCACAAGGGGGAACACTTCACAAAATGCTTAGAAAGAAATCCAGTCTCATGCATGGGCAGACAGCCTTCCCTTTTCTCCTCTGCCTTGCACAATCAAGGGACCATGCCAGCTCCATGCACTGTGGTGTATGCTTGCCCTGCACTCTAGACTCAAACTGTTTCTCACTTCTGTTCCAACGAGATCAGTGAAGGTTTGTTTTCAGTCAGGGCATATGATATCTGTCTTTGATGTGGCTCATCCACTATATGAATGAACTTTAATTTCTGCCTTTTGTTGTCTCCCTGCCAGTACAGCTTTGTAATGAATTCAGGGTGTTATTCAGGGACAGTTTCTTCTTGCACAGTGGAGCCTGAATAGCACAATGAGCCTGAATACAGAAAACTGCAGAGGACTGTTGATATGCAATAAAGGTATCTTTTGTTTTGCTGTCCACATACAGTAAGATATATTTGTATTACAACAAATTATACATTCCACAGATTGTACATTGCAGAGTAAATAATTTCTGATTCATTAATGGGCTTGTGCTTTCAAGGTGCTCTCAATTTGCCCTGAATTAATCAGAAATTTAAGACATTGAATATTTTTCAGGTATCAAGCATGAAGGAAGATGATCCCTCTTTACATTCAAAATGTCAAGGCATTGTTATAGAGCAGAAATCTTGCATATTATTAAGGTTAAAGAAGGCTAAGGAATAGTAACTTTTCAAGTCTTTCTTATCTTTTAGCAGCAGATACACAGTGAGAAAAAGATGGTTTCCTCACAGGGAAGGGGTAGGAAAGATTTTTAATAGCGTGTTTAAAGGACATCATCATAATATGGTGTGTGCCAAATGCTAAGTTCAGATAAACATTACTCTAGCAAGAATCTATCCTCCTGAAGCAAGTATAGTAGAGGTATTGTATAGCAATTTGTACTTCAGGATTTAGTTCTGCATACATTTATTTCTATTAGTTACTTACAAGCACTGTTACTATTCAGGACTTATGGATCAAAAAAATAAATACAAAAATGCTATAAGGTTTCAGTAAAAGAGAGGAACATCAAGATTAAATGGTTCTGAGTAACTTTTAGAAGAAATTGTTATTTTGGTGGCATTTAATTTGTGAATATCTGCTCTAATAAGTGATACGTTGACTTAATAGGTTAGAATGCAAAAATGCTTTCTCTGGCTAGTAAAATCTTTTTTTTTACTCATAGCTTAATGGAGGATTGTAAGTTTTCCTAGCTTTGAGATATGTACAAAATGTGAAAAAACACTAGTAAGTAGAAATGGTACTAACTTGATGCTTATTTTACAAGAAAATACTTCCAGAATTGATTAGTGATAGCTGGACAACTCAGTTCTTAAGTGAAGTGGAGTGACTGCAAAGAGATTTACTTTTGAATTGATGCAGAAAAAGTTCCTTTCAAATTGTCTCATTTTTGGGCACCCAGAAATGAAGATACTCAGACCGCTAGCTAATTTTGAAAATTTCTGCCTCAATGGCTTGACTGATTTTGTTTATTTGAGAGAAGAGAATGAGTTATATTTCAGCTTTTTTGATTTCTGTGGTTTTCTGTAGTTTTGAACTATATCTAATAGAAGTGACCAGAGAATCCACAATGTTTTCAAGCATGGTCTTGATTGTACTGGCACATGAAACAACATATGTGACTTAAAAGGTTTGCTTAATGGTCAGGCACCTTAGATTGTAGCATTGTCTAAATACTTTAATACTTTTGACCTTGGTTCTATGCCTGAAAAGCTTCTCTTAATGCCAGACTAACACTGAAAAGACACATAACATGAGTGGCAATTTGAGGTGGTAAAAGAAAAGCATTAGGGAACAGCCAGGGCTGGCTCCTTCTTAGGGGCTGGGGAGCCAAGGGCTGAGCGTGATCACACAGCCATCAGGGCTGGGACCTTGCCATCCCACTGAGCAGGGCACAACCAGTAAGGGTGCCTGAGGGCAGCCTACAGCTCAGTCCTGAAGCATAGCTCAAGCAGAGGCTGAAGGCACAGGACAAGGTTTGAATGGGGCTCCTGGAGTCATAGGCAGGGATTGTGGGTGGGGGTACCAGGTTTAGCTAGTGAGGGCCTCTAAGGCCCCTTAGAGCACTCTTGGCCCTGACAAAAACCTTGCATTTGCTTGTAACCATATTTCTTAGTTCTAGGTCTCTTCTACTCAGATGCAGTTGTGGTTCAAGGTTTGTATTGCTCCAGCAAAACCTGAAAAATTTCATAACCTTAAACACTGAGCAGTTCTTGAGATTTTTGCTATGCTTGATTTTTGGCTCATAAGTGTCCCCAGGTCTTACTTCTTCAGCATTATATTGCTAGCTTTGCTGCTGCCGCTACAGCTGCAATTACTCTAAACTGTGCTGCTTACTTTTTATAGACAGCTTACTTGTGCTGATAGGCCAGAATGTCTCCAAAGCCAAAGCTGCTTTTCAGCTGTTGAATGGATGGGTCCAATAGATGCAATAGATCCAATAGATATCATTTGTTACAGGGAAGTTGGGGAATAATTAATCATGTTTGGATTTGGACTGACATTTAGAAAGGTGTTAAAGAGCCATGTGTTGTACTTTTTAATCTTTTGACTGAGACAATTAGATTTTTGCTGTGCTTTCAGTAGCTAGTGTCACCTTGGAACTGTAGCAGATGTTGGTATTAGGTAAACATGCTCAGCTATAGGAAATACCTAGAAATTTGTGTCTTGTGTAAGGTATGTTAGCTCTGGTACTATCGTTCTATGACAGTGGTTGAAATACTTGAGAAGATGCCTAAAACTGGAGTAAATTTTACCCCAAATCCAGTTTGTGTTTTATAAGTAGGAGAGAGGAGAAAAAAAAATCCCCTAGGCTGATACAAACTTCCTGAAAAAATTGTGGGGTGATGTTTGCCAAAGGTAGGAGGTGACCTGTGTGGCTTGTACATAAGTGCTGAATGTAGAATATGTCTAGTTGTTAAAAAAGAGATTGGACCTTGAATGTCATAGTTTAAAGGAACGTCAGAGTGTTTTTGTGAATATTTATGCACACGGGTTGGAAACTGAACTATTTGAGAAACAGAGTTTTCTGACAGAGCATCTTTCATGGGACCATCCATGCCTGCAGACTCTGGAGAATTCCATAGTCCCTGTCAGACCAAACACCAAGGTTTAAATTCTGAGGATCACAGAGCAAGATTCCACCTTTTTCCTAAGGCTTGCTTCTTCACAGAGCCTTCAGCTACCCTTATCACCTCTCTAGCCCACTGACAGACCTAGAGAGGAACAGTTATAAGCTATGAAAAGATGAATGGGAAGGAGAACATCCATTCCAAATTGTGTAGATCAACACCCTCAAACAAAAGTTGTAATCAATACATTGCAGTGCCTGCCTTCAGCTTTCTCTGAATGCCTAGCATTTGGTACAGTCCTGGGAGCATTCTCTGATCCTTTTTCTGTGATGAGCACTTAGTTTTTGTGGCTTTCTGGTGTAGATGAGTACAATGAGATTCAGGAATTAAGTCCAGAATGAAAGAAAATGTCTCAAATCTACAGTGAGCATAGTTAAGAGCTTTTTAAATTATATTTCAGTAACTGCTATTGAGAATGTTATGAGGTTCACAGCTGCCTCCAAAGGGAGATGCATTATTATATCCAGCCTTTAAACTATTACATCTTGAACTTCCATATTTCTAATATCTGGTGGTTTACATTGTAAAGGATTAAAAGCTTTTTTCCTGTTTGGGATTGATTGTTTATAAATAAGCAATTTATGCTTTGTAACCACCTGCTATTAAGGCAGGTCTGTAATGGTTTATATGTCAGTGGTATGCAGCCAGTAGAAGGAGGAAGGGGTACAGTAGAAGTCTCATTTGCAGTGAGTTGGAGGAGCTGCCTGATGATGCCTTTTGCAGCTGCTGCTTCAGCAGAAGCAACGGCTCAGCTCAAACAGAAAACCGTGCTGTTGCATTGCTCCAAGTTTGTGTGCAGTCTGCTCATACACTGTGCAAGAAGAAATGCTGAAGGTAGATTTCTTAAGCTGATACAGCTCGTATCAGAGACTATATTTTTTCACATTGATAATGAGTTTCACACACTTGAGGAAAATGTGTTTATATCCCAGGTTTAAGGAGAACTCAACAGGAATTACTCTGTTTCTGCAATAACCCACGGTCTTTCAGATCATGGAGAAGTTTTGCTTTGTTCTTTCTGGAAGATAAGTTGTGTTTCTGTTTTACTAGATGTTATTACACAAATAAATAATTAAGACAGAAACACGTTCAAAATTCTATTGTCTCCACCTCATATAGACAAAATATATATATATTAACTATGTACATTATCTTGTAAATATCTATACATATATGTACATTCTTCTGTAGAAATAGGCATAAAGCAGGACATTACATTCTTTAGGATTAACATCTCTGTTTATGAAGATAGCAAAATCTGCAGCATTTTGCAAACCTCAATCCTGAAAACTCAGAACCAGACACATGTAGGAATCTAGGTTTTGGAGCTTGGCCTCTGTTCATACCACTGACTTCAATATTGTGGTGTATAAAAGTATCCTTTGTTTTTGGGAGACAGGAGGTCAGTAATGCAGAAGATAGAAGAGGAAGTATAAGTATGTTAATGTGACACAGTTCATACAGGACATGGCACAGTGTTCAAGCGTTTGAGCCAGTTCTATACAATTTACTGAGGACCTGGAGCGGCCTGGCCTGGAATAGAAGAGAGGGGTATTTGTGCGGCTCACTATGAAATGTGATGTGAAATGTGACTACCATTTCCTGTCCTGAGGTAACACTAATCACTTCAAATGCCCTGGCATTGTGCTACAGATATTTTTTCTATGCTTATTCATCAGCTATTGTAAATTAACATTTGTGGAATGTTTTCTTGAAGTGATTTCTTTTCTTGAACGGATGGAATTAAAATGAAAAATAACAGCCATGTGGAAGAGTGGGTCTTTTGGGTAGGTTTTATTTTTGTTGGTTTTGCAAACCAAAACAGAAAAGGGTGTTTGCTTGCTTCATGTTCCTCTTTATTTAATATAAGCAAAGAACCTAAATGTTTTAGAATCCGGTACAGCACCCTCCCTCCACCCTTTAAGATTAATTTCATTTTTTCATTTCACTTTTTCTTTTCTTCCTGTTGAGAATGCTGCAAACAACAAGGTTTGGTACTCTAGTACAATGACATGGGGGAGAGAATAGAGGAGAAGGACTTGTAATTATTATTGCTTGCTCTATGGACAATATTCATAGGAATAATGTGTACAGTACAGCTCACCAGCAGTTTTATTAGGTGTTTATGTCTATAAATTGCCCCTAAACAATGAAAACCTTAGGCTGGCTGGTCAGATCTTTAAATGATAAATTGTTTTACTTAACAGCAAACATCTGCAAGCATGCAAGCATTTTATGTTACCTGAGTTTTATATTTTCTGTGGACACAAGGAACTGAAGGAAATTGAATTTTGCAACTCTTGGGAAATCGGTGTTTAATTGCATACCTACTTACTTTCTGTTCTGGAGATCTGATGTAGCTGATACTTGGGGATGACTGAATGTTATTGATGTGAGGTGGCTTGTTGTTAAAAGCACACAACAGTCTTCCACTGGCATTTTTGTTTGTTTGTTTGTTTGATGAAAATATTTATGTGTTTTTCATATCAAATGTGATATTTTTCCCCACAGGATGTTATGCAAACAAGCCATAATTGTGCAGGCACATATTCAGCATACTAGAGTGCGGGGAACGGGCTCAGTGACTGACTAATATTGACAAATGCTTGCTGAATGCTGTACTTGTGTAAAAACAGCATTCACTTGTTCCAAACCACCTACAGCTATTTCTGAGATTTATATACTCAGTAATATTTTATATTTTCAGCCTGTACAAAGAAGATATTGTATTAAATGAAGAAAATGCTGAGTTTTAATGCTGTAGTTAAATTTAACAGTTTCTCATCTTACTTGCTAATTCCTTCTGCTCTTGTTAAGTTCATGGGGAACATTTCCATTTATTATATAAATGCAGAATTTTATTTTAAACTTTATTCGCTAGAAGCAAGTGATTTGATTCTGTACAGCCTTAGTTTTGAGACTTTGATATTTACCACCTCTTTGTGTGCTGTGCTTTACTGAAAGTCTCTTAGTGGACTGGCTGTTCCCAACATAAAATATTAAATGGTACTGTACATCAAATTGTGAAAATCTAGACTATAATCTGCCATGGTAATACCCAGGGGGTTCCATTATTAATCTCTCTCTCCTGTTATTACATAAAGAATAGTGTGTATTACACCCCTTCATTGAAGAGGCTATGGAGCTACTTTCAGATTGAATGGACCCAAAATAGTCATGAGTGATAAAGTGAACCACTCAGAAGTGATCCATTTTTTCAAAGGCTCTGGTACACTTTGTGGGCTAGCACACCACCAGTGCTACATACCTGCAGGGTTCCTCCATGACTACAAGGGCCTGTAGTCCTGCTGGGGCGAACCCTGAAGGGAGGGGTCTCTGAGGAGCTGCAGAGATCATGACTCTATGTGGGCATCCTCTGAATCCACTGAGTCTCTCCTGCTTTCTTCTGCAAGGACGCTGGACTTGTAGAAGAGACAGTGCTGTGATAAGAGGCAACCTCCACTTCCATGTGACCTGATTTTGGATGTTTGTCACTTAACAGCCAACTCCTTTGGAAATGTGAGAACGATATGATTTATCTTAAAAGGACTTGAGTACATAACTGCCAGGCACTTCCCACAGAGGAAGAAAGATCAGACTTCATGAATGACAGTCTAGATGAGTCCTCCCTTTTTCTTTAGCTAGAACTTTCTCTTCCTAATCCAAAATGATTATCAGTTACAACCAGTCCCATTTCTTGAGGGTTGCTCCTTTTTCAGTCTGTACCAGCATGCATTTTTAACCACATTGCCCTTGGGTAGCCAAGAGGTGATCATTGAGGAGACACTTCCATGTTAGGTTTTCTTCCTATACAAAGCCTTGCACAGGGACAGATAATGTTCTGTTGTCAGTAAAATGAACTAGTGGGATATCAGTATTCTTAAGTATATGTGACCTAATAAGAAAACTCAGTAACTAACCATGGAAGTGTAATTTTAGCAGGGAACAAATTACACTGGGTATATTCAGTTTCTTTTACAGTAAACCAGTGAGAATATCATCACTAATCTTCTCCAGGTGTCTTTTACTTAACTGCACTGCAAAATGAGTAGTCAAAGAATATAAATAGACTCAAGAGCAATTGTAAAATGCTATCTAAAATGAATAGCTAAAACCTGATTTGGAAAATAATGGCAATATAAAATGAATTCAGTATCTTGCTAAATGTTTCTAGACAGAGAACATCTTTCTACCTTTGTTTCTAGTAATTTTTTTCTTCTGATTCTCTTACTGTGATGGCATTCTTGTGAGGACCACAGAGAAATGCATACACAAGAAAAATTGCTTTCATTAGAAATGAGGAAAAAAATCCCACAAGGCTTGGGGATTTTGGTTGTTGCGGTATTTTTAATTTTCTACCTTAAATACTTGGCCTAAAATGACTGACAAAATCATCCTAATTATGAAAAGCAATATCAAGCTTTAGTGCCTTCTCATTAGTGCTATCACTCACTAATGTGTTGTGCTTGGGAACTGATGATGCAAGATGGCTTAAATATGTAGCTTATTATTATTATGAATAGCTTCTAAATTTACTGAGTTATTTTGCTC
Source organism: Ceryle rudis (assembly GCA_033439905.1). NCBI lineage: Eukaryota > Metazoa > Chordata > Aves > Coraciiformes > Cerylidae > Ceryle > Ceryle rudis. Next base: position 18,237 of record JAAGNO010030824.1, read on the forward strand.
AGCAATGGAAACTTGGAAATTCTGTTCAGAATAATACAGTGGTTTATGTTGATGTTTATCTAGTTATGGGAAATTAAATATTGAAATAAATTGCAAAAGAAAAGAATTGCTATTTTTAATAGAAAGGCAATACAAATAATCAGTGGTAGCACTGTTTTCTATTAAATACTGTAAAACATCCTTAAAATGTAAAGACAAACCAGTTGATTTTAAAAAAGCACTGATTGTGGTCCTGTGGTTGAGGTCATTCTTCCTTTTCGGTTGTTCTTAAAAAAGCTTATTGTACTACCTTCTCTCTCAGTCTGTACTGGGTAGAAAATTCTGATCAATTTACAGTGATGCTCAACTGTTCGATACTGGTTGGAAGAGTCTTTAGTTCATATCTCAGTTTATAGTATCATTTCAGTTTTCTTCATTAAAGTCTATTCACATGCTGCACAAACACACATCCCAATCCAGGTATCCTAACTTCTGTCTACCGTGGGCAAGGACCTTTGTCCTTGTGTGTCAAACACGTACTGCTGGTTTTGTTGAATGCATTTGATGAGTCTCATGGGCACAGATTACAGTGTCCAATTCTTCTAGGCAGAAAGTTTTAATATGCTTGAACAGCCTTCTGGGTGAAAGGGCGTCCATTGGCATGTCTCTATTAGCAGTGGAAATGCAGTGAGAGAACAGTTTCTTTGTGTTTGATGTCACTAAATGGGAGAAGCTACTGGTTGTCTTGAGTTAGTGTTTGGCATTACATTCTTTAAAATTAGAGGTCACACTTCTTGGTTTACATATTTATTTTTTTCTATAAATAGAGATTCACAAAGTATATATTTTAGAATGAGACTTAAAGAAAATGTAAATAGTGTAAATGCAGCCTGTGATAAAAGGCTGCTAAGTGAGGATAGGTATTGGAAAAAAAAATCTGGATTGATGAAAAAAAAAGTATGCTCTATTTTTCATACTGGGTATAAGTCTTATAGTAATCAAGGTCTAACTTGTGAATACAGTTTTTACTAGGACTTCTTTAGTTACTGTTATTTAAATGCTCTGAAGTGTTTAGTTATTATGATAATTGCTGGAATAATGACTGGTGGACATAATGACAAATACTTTATTGTTACTATCTTAGTCAGAACTGTGGAGTGCCAGTGCTGGTATACTCCAACCACTTGGTGAAAAGGTTATTCTTCTTTAGGTCTTTGTGTTTGAATGACCGCTAATTGGCAAGTGTATCACTGTCATCATTTTCCTGAGTAATCAGGCCAATTCCAGCTTTTAGGGACACTAGCAGCTAGTGTCTGGGCAGCTTCCAATGCTCTCAATAGAACTATGGGTTATTTAAAATGAAAATTTGCCCTGTCTGTATTTGATATTTGAAAATGCCATGCTGAAGACAGCCTTATGTCAAGTCAGTTTCGAAGCACTCAAGGTGGCTTTAGCACACGCTGTGTCAGCCAGTGAAGGCAGTCAGCATTCAGCATAAAGGACAGATTAAATTTTCAAAGTTTCCTCTGGGTTTGAAGATCAAAGGTGTTTTGAAGGGAATCCTAGTGATTCAGGAAAACCTCTCAAATTCACAGGATTGTTTGGAGGTTCACGTTTGGGGACTGTAACAGTACAGGGTTATTTTTGAATTGTCGTTATTAAAATACTCTAAAAGTGAATGAGATTTTTTCTTGCTGACTCAGTAAAAGTTGAGGTGATCTCAGTTTCGTGTGCTTTCAGCTCACATTTAAGGCAGTAAAACCTAGTATGTTGAAGAGTTTCAAAGATAACTTTTAATTTTAGACAAAAAGTGGAAAATACTCAGGAATTTCTTGGGTAGAAAACTAGTGAAGTAGTAGAATGAGTGAAAGAATGAATGAACATTTGCAACGCTAATTTACAAGACAAAGATAGATTTTAAAAATTATTTTTCTGAGCTCCTTTAAAATTAATGAACAAAGATTTGAGTAATTGAAAAGAGCTAAGAGCAGTGCTGAAAGAATGACTTGAGATTAAAGAAAAAAGCATGCAATATTGAATAATGAAAATACAGAAAAACGTTTTGGAGAGCGGTTGAATTGAACAAATCACAGGAGAACTTGTGTCAGGGAAGGGGACGTATAACACAAGGTGGAGTGAGAAGACACAAAGTGTGCTGCTTTGTCTTTCCAGTTTTACAGTATATACTTGTAAACTGTTTGTCACGTTAACTTGAAATCCCTCCTGCAGTTTATTCCTCTTTCTTACCTCTGATGTTTCCTCTTTACACCTTTCGTTATATATTCCAGTGCTTTTGGGGAGATTGATTCTGTTTTCTGCACACTGTGGCTGAAATCTGATTGGATCTTTCGGGATGAATTTGCTCATGTGTTCCTTACAAGCACCATGCGGTTTCTCCTAAACTTTGAATGTCTCAATTGCGTGATTATAATTGGGGAAATCTGTCACCAAAAAATGGCACTAATATTTACCTGAATCTTTAAGGAATCTTTGATGATAGTTGTCCTCTTGATTTTCCTCTAAAAGCTGGCAGTGGGTTTTCAAATACCCCTTTTCTTCGACTTGATTATTTTAAATAAGTGCCATGATTTTTTATGCTGCAGAAACACAATTAAGTGTGTATAGCTGAGAACAGAACTAAGTCCAGTTATCTTATGTCTGGCTCTAAGGCCCTTTCCTACTTAGGCATAGTAAGTTCCCTGGGGACAAATTCTCCTCTTCACAGTGGCTGTATGTGTGTAACTGAAAACAGAGTTTTTCCATTTGTCTGAGGTTTATTCAGATTTTATAAATGCCAGCTTCAGCAGTTCCTCTAGGTGTTTAGAAATAAACTGCTATGCATTTGCTTTTGAAAAAGGCTACACTGTCCAGAAAACACTAGCGATTTTTTATTCTGTGACTGTTTGATTGTTGTCAATGTCTGTAGCCAGACATCTATAAATATTTTTTGGTTTTGAAAGTACCTTCAGCCCAGTATTAAATAATAACTGAAATAACTGTATGTTATTTATTATTGCCTACTAGTTCAAATAACTAATTTTTTTGACTGTCTGCAGTACCGGTGCAGTTTATAATCGGGAGCTGTAAAATGGGTAAAAAATAGTTTGTCTTTTTGGTTGTGGTAGTTCTTCATTTCCATTCATATTGGGTCTGTGCCAGTTTTGTTCCAATGCGTGAGAACATGCTATTCTCATGTTTCTGTATGGTATACAGAGATCTCTAAAGGATACATGCCTGGCTCTGTACCCGTGTAGTTTACCACATTGAGATTTTGCAGTGTTTTGCTGTCAGTATTGCAGAGCCAAGTTCTCTTACCTGCTGTCAATCTCACTGCCCTCAATCAATGTTTAACCTTTAAGCAGTAGCTTTTTTTTTTTTTTTTTCAATCTAGCACAGAACCGTGATCATTACTGTTGGTTTGGTTTTTTTCCTTTTTTTCTTATAGGAGATAAAATCATTTTTCACTGAGAATTTGGTGGTGGAGGGGGATTTCTTGCTGTTTGTTTTAATAATGATCCTCTGTAGCACCAGTATGATGGCTAATACCTCTAGTGTTAATTGTGCAGCTATATTCTGTCTTCTTATTCTTCACTTCAGACTTACGGGAGCCTGCTTTACTTCATAACTGGGATAAGCTAAGAGTGTTCATTCCACAAGTTATAACAGCTCATCTGACAGGCACAGACAGGTAGACTACTGTGTCCTGATTTTGCTGTGTCATGTGCTTATTTCCTAATTGTGAACTGCATTAGTACATCTCAGGAGCGATTCTGTTAAAGACAGTAGAGTTGTAAATATGATTAAATGTGATGCTAGATGTGAAACGTGATGCCAAGCATGAGGTGAGAATATGGTCCAGTTGAACTGTGAATAAGTGATTTTGTAAGATGGGGAAATACTTTCTGAGTTAGTCTTTCTGAAGTGGGTCACATGTGAAAGAAATGTCAACTAACATGTAATATGCTTGTTAATTCTTTCACAGCCATCTGAAACTTAAATGAGCAGAACTTGCAGATAGCTGGGAATCTTGGGAATTAGGACAGTGTTCTGTGTTTAACCATCCATCTGTGGGAATTGTCTATATCTGAGAGTCTTTATCCCAGCATGTATAGTGTCTGGGAAAGTCTGGGAGCATAAAGTTAATGCCTGCATTGAGTGCTGTACATATTTTACAACTCCAGCTGTATCAACATCATTGATACAATCCTACATTTCCCTCTAGAACACTGTGTATATATACTCATGGTTTTACTTCTTACGGTGCCTATCAAAATTACTGTGTAGATAGTAATAGTACTGTTATTAGAAAGCAACCTCTTCACCCTTAATGTCTGCCCAACAGATTGTTTTAATGAACAGACGTTTTCACAGCTTACCAGGGTGCAAGGGAGCACTGTGCTCTGCTAATTCTGCACAGTGCATGCAGAACTTCTGGAAAGACTGCTTCAGGTTTTTTTTTTTTTTTTGGGAAAAGGTCCTCCCTAGATAGGTCTTTGGAATACCTACCTGTCTGTGAAATCAGTAGAAGCACTGCATGAAGCCTGGGGGGGCAGTAAAAATGCCCTTCTTCCAATGCTGAGGAAGATCTCAGAAAAAATTTTGCTGCAGGGAGCTGGCGTGCCACTTCTAAAAGCAGAAAGGTGTGTGAGGGAGCAGATCATCGTTTCCATAAAGGAGGGGGGAGTTGATTAGCATCATAGCATAGGCTAGTAAAACTGACCTTTTTTTGTTTTTCAAGCTGTTAAGTGGATAGGTCCTTGATGACTGTGGTGCTGCCCAGGCAGAGCTGTGCAGCGAGTTCAGGCATGGCTGGTCATACAGTGCTCAGAGAAATCTGGAAGGCAGGAAGCCACTTCCAGGGTGTGAAACTAAACTAACATACAAAAATAAATGTGACTGTGTTTTCAAGGTCAGCTTTTTTAAACTTTGCAGCCTGGAATGCCAAGCTCTCAATACAGACTATAAGGAAGAAAATAGATGTTTAAGAACAAATGTGAGAGATTACATTAAAAGCAATACATTGTAATAGCCAGCTCTGCTTCCTCTTCCCACTAATTTACAAGTGCGGTGGGCTTAATTCTAGACTGCACTAGCACACAGCTCCTGTCCTAACAATTTCATATAGTTTCTTTCTGGGGACAGTATTTTTTAACATACTAGTTAGCTGGCTGCAATAGCTATGCTACAATAAGCAAGCCGTGCACTATGATATATAATGCGGAATGGCTACCACAGTGTAAAGCAGAACTGCTGTATCCAGCAAGTCAACTCCTCCCCTATAAAGAAAGATAGCAGCTATGGAGGAAGAAGTAATTAAAAGCTGTGCATTGAGCTTAGACTTACCAGTTTGAGAGAAATAAAACATTGATAGCTGGTAGAAAAAAAAGAGAAATGCCGTATCTGTATATAAGAGGGAGCATATTCCCTCTTTTTATGTGTATTTGTTTTAAAGATTAGGAGATTTGAATTCTTACCACTGTTTCTTTGGTAATTTGCGAATTTTTAATCCAGCTAAAGCAAGGTATATGGCTCTTCTTTAGGCAGCTCTGACAGTGAGGGTGCAGCATGGTGCTTCTTACTGACTGGTGCGTGCTACCGAACAGCTTGAAACAGTAGCACTGGAAAGTGAGATTTGTCCTCAGTTGTCTTAAAGTGATGTAACCATCGAAGACAAATTAGGTCAGTGGATTTAGCTGCTTTAACAGTGAACAGTATGCCAAGAACTTTCAACAGTCCGGTTGTCCATGAGAAGTGCCTATATTTTCTAGCATCACAGACAGCACATACACAATTAAGAACAGATTTTGCTTTTATTTACACCAGAGAATATCTCAGTGGAATCTGAGCGAGTAACTCGGAACTTACATCTAAATGTGTACTAGATTGTATTTAGCTTTATGCAGATACATACCAGAGGTGGAAAACTGAAAGCTTTTGCCTTTCTGTCCTTGAGCCAGGTTCATGTACAGACTGTTGTCCTTGTGATCAGGTGGAGAGCAATGACTGCTTCATACCAGTGTCTGCACAGCTTTACCCTCCTACATAACACCCAGCATCATTAGACAGAATTTTGTATGGAGGTTTTCTGCAGCGCTGACCATGACAGCTTTTAAATCACCGTGTTTTAAACTGTGGATTGCATTTTAACAATGTTTATCAATGAAACGAAATCAATAATACATTTTAGTGCATCTTACTTTGTAACATATATTGAACAAACTTTAGGCTAAACATTTTCAATTTCATATTTCTATGATACCTGCATAGATCTTTCTGGTCCTGCTTCCATATATAAGACTAATAATTAATTTAAGCTGCCCTGGCTAATTAAGAAAAAAAAGAAACTAAACTTTAATCAAATCAGTTCAGTTGGAGGCATAAATTAAGGAAGCCCATGGATTTTGTTGAGTGAAAAATGTTCTTTTCTGTCTATAACTGCCACTTTCAGAAGCTTTCTATTTCTCAGCAGCTCAGTGGTCTGGAATGACTTGGTGAAAGAAGCCAGTTCTAAAAATCAGGATTAAGTTAATCAAATAGCGGACGGAACATAATCCTGTACTCAAATTTAAACTCAGTTGTGCCTCAGGATTCTGTTTGCTTGAAGGATCTTATCAACTTTGGATCTGTTGGCAGGAATGAAATAAATTGTGCAGCTTCTCTTTCAGTGGGCCAGCATTAATTCAGTTTCCTGACCAGTGTTTTGTTGTTTTCCTTAGTAAGTTTTCTAAATAAAATAATTCAGAGGATTTCTTCTGTTAAAATCCTTGTAGTCATTAGTGTTAATAGTTTATTAACAGAGATAATTAGTACCACCTTTACTTTTATGCCTGTCCATATTAATTAATATAATTCCAATGCATTCCACTCACTGTATACTAGAAGAATAGAGGTAAATTTTCAAAGCTTCCTTTTTTGAATTTAGGATGACAGTTTTTATTGAATCCTGCTTGTGTGAGTAGAGGGATTTATTTACATAGCCTTGATATTTAGCTTTCCACTGAAGTGAAAGTTCCATCACAAGAAAAGCTGCCTGGGATCCGTTCAGAGCAGCTTGCCAGCAGATTCTTTTTTGCTTCTTTTGCCATCTTGGGAGGCAATACCTTCCTGACATGCCCAGAACTTTTAGGACATCTAGTTCTTTGCTTAAGTTAAGAGTAGGTTAATTCATTAAGAGAGAAAACATATCTCCTGATAAAAGTTGAAGACTAAAGCGCTAAGATCTAGGCTCTGCTTTGAAGGAATCTATGCATCTATCAGACCACAAGCCTCATAGATGGCTTTAAAGGGAGGGATATTTTTGTTGTTATATTTGGTATAATGACAAGGATGTCAGTATATGTTGGAAAGTTATGCCCTTGAACAAAAAATTGTCTATTCATTTTTTACTCACCTTGTAAGCTTAAACCTTGGGCAGGCTGTTTAACCACAAGGTATGCCAGATGACCCTCTGAAGTGCGATAGCTACATTGCAGTGATAAGGATGGGGCTATCTATTAGAGGGTCAGGATGTCTATGCAGACATAAGTGTCTATTCAGAAAAGGTTCTTAGCATTGTTTTGGTTTTTGTTGTTTTGTTGGTTTTGGTTTTTTTTAATACTGGTATTTGCAATGTTGAGTGTTTTAATTAATATATTCAAAGACAATTTAAGGCTATTTATGATTAAATTTATTTTCCTTGTTTCGCAGATTGACTAGAAATTATCTTAGCTCCCTGGGTTCAGATTCTTCTCTTAGTTTCAACAGTGCAGTCCTACTAACTGAGGCACATATATAAAGCAGAACAATGCTGATAACCCACATAGAGATATTTACTAAAAATTGTCCTAGCTTGCAGCTGGGTGTCTTGAGACAATGAAGACAGAAGGCAAGATTGACCAAAATGCACAGCTGGGCTATGTGTACACACATACTCACATGAATAAAGAGGAGTAAGATGGGGAAGAGATGAAAGTAGTGGAAGAATTTAGCTGGTCAGCACAATGACACGTATGTCCACATGTTCACACAAAGCACATTGTATTAGCAACATCTGGATCCTTTAATATCACTCCTCTTGTTCTGTGTAGCTCACAAATTCCTATGGTTCTCTGTTAAATTGCTGGTTTCTCTTCTACTGTCTTCCAGCTGTTGCTTTACTCTGGCTTTTGTAGCCTATACTCCTGTTGTAGATTGTGTTCCCCATCCTTGCCATATGAGTATAGAGGAATGTCAGCCATCCTTCATATTTTCAGTTCTCACATCATTGCTGTGGGGCAGCATCATAAAGAGTCACAGCTGCTGCTGTGGGCCAGTAGGCAAAGTCAAAATCAGAGGGTACATCTCTTCTGAACCTGTATTTCTGTTTGTGATGTCAGCCCTTTGATCCTAATTTTACTCAAATTACAATTTAATGAATGAATTTCAGTGTTGCTGAAGCCAGTAAGAACTGTGGTGAGCCCTCAGTTGAGGCCCTTGAACTCCATGGATTTCTCAATCTCTGTGCAGCCTGCTTTGAATGAAGCCTTTGCTCCAGTCCTAAGACTCTTCAATAGGCCTCTTCAGGTAGTTTTTTTTATAAAATGATCCTTAAACTGTATGAAATACATGGCTGTTCCCTCCACCTTTTAGTTCTACATAACATGGAGATAATGTCATCCTTGGCATATACAGTGCTACGGTGCCTTTGGTATGTAATGTTAAAAGGTAATTACTTTCCTGCTCTTCTTTTTCTGTTTCATATTTCCTGTGTATATGTTGTTTTTTGCCTCAGTAGGAAGCTAAAGACACATATGGATCAACACTTGTCTCAACCTTACTGTGGCTGTACAGTAATTCTGTCAAAAGCTGAATATGTGACATGGGTGTTAGCTCCAGTTTATGGTCTGTGGGTGCACCCCTCATTGCAACAGGAATGACTTTCTCGGTGTATCAGCTGTATTTTCATAATATAGAATTGTTTTGTTTTCAGGTATGTAATCTACCTATCATTTGTGCTTTAGCTCCACTCATTCTAGATACTCAACTGATGGATGTCAATTTACTACTATCCTTTCTTGTTTTCTTATAGTCTTAATATTTTTAGATAGACTTTTAGTAGATCATTTCATTTCACAGCAATAGTCAATGGAATTTCTCTGGATTTATGTCCGTTACAGAAATCAGGATTCAAGTTACAACATTCCCTGTGCAATGCTTCATGATTACATTTTCCAGGAAGAGAACTGACAGTATCCTGCGGTGTCAGAGACAAGAGAAGCACACTCTCCTTTCTACTCTTATCCAGAAGGTCTGCGGTGCATATTTCATGGATCTTTGAGGATCCTGGCTTATTGAGAAACAGAGTTTTTCCATATTCATTTGCAGTAAATGTATAATTTTTTATTGTAATCACACTAATCCTGCTTTCATGCTCCAAGGAGGAATTGCACAACACATTCTTTTGTGATGATTATTTCATGCTGATTGTTTTGTCCTTGGTTAGTGTCTTATATTTACATATTATCCAGAGCCTTTGTTATTCTTGGTTATGCTTATGCAGTATTACTGGCAACAGTGGTGTTCTGAAGGTGTGATTGAGTTAAGAATCTAGTCAGTCAAGCAAAAACCCTGACATTTTCCCCTCTGCATTCCTGAGCAGAAATAGTTATGATCACAAGCTATCAGACTGCTTTTCTTTGCCCTCAAATTTCAGTCAGTTCTTCTGTATAAGATTTATCTAACATGGCTGAAAATGTTTATGTAAATCTTTGTTGAAACGAATTCAAACCAAACAGGTTATGGGCTGTCTGTTATATTTTGTGAGACACCTTTGTACATTCAGCATAGCTGAAATCTAGCTTCTGGAAGTCTTGGGATTTCTACAAGCCTCGAGGTTCTTCATAGTCATGTAGCAGCCAAAATTCTACCCTCATTTTTTTCCATCTGATACCAGAGTTAATTGTGGAATTAAACTTGAGTAGCCGCAGACAAACATTAAGTTCTTGGGGTTCATTCTTCAGTGTTTCAAATGTATATTATCTGAGTTTTGCATGTATTTGTCCTTTTCCCTCATCTCTATCTAGCTGGAAGAAATTTTTGTCATGTTTGATCTGCATGCTCTAATAGCCAAAGATTTTCAGAAGGTACAAAACTATGGGTAAATTTGAGTGAGCCTACGTCTGGAGGAATGCAGCAGTAGCAGTACTATACAGAATGTGGATGGGATACTTTACAAAAGACATACTAGACTTAAGTCTTTGGTCCCTCCTGCAGCGATGCTTAAAATATGCTTTACAAAGCAGACTTTGTAAAGGCAGGACCTGGAGCAGTTTGTTTGCAAGTTATTTCTAATGAAAACAAGTTTTCTTTCAATTAAAAATATTTTAGAAACCAGTTTCCAATTCAGCAAATAATTTAATGAGGTTTTTTTTTAAGTGACATTTTTTGCCTTTGGTATGAAGTTTTAAAAAAGAAAAAAAATGGTTGTAGTAAACCTTGTATCACAGGAAGAAGTGCTTGAAAAGTAATTGACATTTACTGACTCTCTATAGTCTCTAACGTTCAGGTGATCAGACTTAGCTAATCTCTATAAAACAGGCTCAGAGGCACATTCCTGCAAAGTCTGAGTTTTTTTCACTCACTTATATCTGAAAAATATCAGAAGGCAACATTACTGAGCTTTCCAAAGTACCCCTGCTTTGAAGAAAGAAATCTCAACAGTGAAAGAACATTTATATAATTTGTTGAGCAAGTCAATAAAAATACACATGGAAAGTCAATGACAGTCTTAATATCCTTTTTGCTACTGTAATGCTAGCAGGATTTCTTCTCTGAATCATGCAGTAGATTAAGGTTAATTCTTAATAAATGAATATATAGTAGTAAATTTTAGCATTCCAAAATCATGAGAGAAGAGGGAAGCAGATCACAGACAGTATATAGTAAATATCTTGAGGTCAGATCATAATTTTAAAGCTGCTGATCATTATGATAGCGAGAAATTTAATTTTTTTTAAAAGAAATTAAGACAGATCAATCTACTAAAAAAAAATCTTTTTCTTCTTCTCAACCTAACAGGAAAAAACTGTTATTTTTTGACCATGATAATTTTTTTAACTATCAGAAGGACCTCTGTATTTAAATAATTTTCTTAGTGAGTATGGGTAAAAAGTATTTTATATATAGTCTGAAGTACTTCAGAGGTGGTTTGCATGGTAGATGTGGGAATAGGCTCTCAGTGTAATAGTTAAAGGTATATAAGGGCCTATAGAGAGAGACAGATTACTTGTTTAGGCTTTACCAAGTGACAGGTTAACTAAATATTTTTAGAATGAACTCTGTTTTGGAATAAGGCCTCAGAGGTATTCCTGAGCAAAGCCAAGACTAAAGTTTTAGAAGAACTAGTGTTATATAATCCATTCCCTAAAAGACAGAAAATAAGGAATATATGTCAAAATACACGCATTTATGTATTTATTACTTGAAACACAACCCTTGGGAAAGGGCTTGTCTTCTAAAAAATAATTGAGAAGCAGGTGCATTGCAAAAAATGTCATCACAAAAAGTCATGTCTCATCCTACATCTCTTTTTTTTTCATTTTTCTCTTGGTTTTTTGTTTTTCTTCTGTCAGTTTTTCTACCTAAAATGAAGCAGATCAACATTTTATATTCCACTGCCATTTTCTGGCACTTGCTCCAGTTCTTAAGCTTCTCTGATAATTGTCTGTCAGCCTAGCACAACATTGTACAAAATTAATTGCATTCTGAACAAAAACAGGCAGTTCGACTCGCATAGGATTATGCTGTCACCACTTTGTGTCAATCGTCTGTCCCTTACCTTCCTGCTCCAGTAATCTGTATATTTTAGCCAAAGAATGTATTTGCCTTAGACTGTTACCAGCTCCTTTTTCTTCATTTTTCTCTGCTGTAAGATTTTTCCCCCAATACATCAGCCCTTTCTTGTAACAACCTGATTTCATATGTATTTATAAAATTTCAGTAATGTTGATAATTTGGGACTTTTGTATTATTGTCAGTTGCTATAGGCACCCAAGAGCAAGTTCTCAAGATACTGCCTTACTAGTGTCTCTAAAATCCTACAGCTATTGAGCAGAACCCAGCTCAATATGTTCTACTGGATTTTCTTCTGAATGGATAAATAATTTATATGACTATGAAATCTTTTAATGGTTTTGAACCCTTAGGAAAGCAGCTGTATATTTACAATTTTACTTTGAATGTTATGGTAATTGTCTGTAGTACAGGAATGTTATGGAAAATGTACCAAACCAAACAGAAAGAATAACTCCCATATTATTATATGAAAGGGTTTATTTTTCAGAGAAGAAAAGCTTTGCATATCATAGTGTGGTGGTAAAATGTACATTGAATAATTGGAAGCTAGATAAAAATAAGGGATAAGAATGAAAGGAAGCAGACCCAGGTCTGTCTATTTTGATTGTCATGTTGCTGTCTTTCTTTTACTAGATACTCATCAGGTTAGAAGACCAGAAGGCTTAAGGTGATGTGATACGTGTTAGGCAAATACAGCAACAGCTTTGTGAAGGCAGAGAAGGGGATTAAGCAATGGGAGTCATTCAAGTTTTAGATTCTGGAGCATGTCAGAGCTATCTCAGATTTTATGAAGCCTGAAGTGGATTGCTGGGGGACATGTCCTCATTGTTGGATTCTATGGACTACTTAACTGCATTAGGGATGAGCTGCTGTAGGGTAGTTTGCAGGAAACATGTTGAACATTAATCCTCAGTATGTTTTTTTTTTTGGATGGTGGAAGATTACTTCTGTAAATATACAGGACACAATCAAGCTTGAGAAAACAAAACTTCCCGTGGTGTCACCAGAGGCCTCAATAACAAGATCGGCTTGTTGCGTAATTTGTGACAATGCCAAAAGGTAAATTGTTCAGCTGTTAATTTGCAATACAACTGTTTTACTATTTATGTACCACATTTATGAAATATTTCAAAACTTTCTCTGAAAAGTCAGAGCAGACAAGTTATTTTAATGCCATGGAAATGTCATAAATCAAACACAACAAAGATACAGATATTCATAAAAGTTACACAGCGTGCAACCAATATACTCTGCTGTTCCTTGCTTTCTGAATCCCAGCAGAAGCAGATGCCTAACTGGCTTCAGTGATGACTTGGCCTTTTACAGTGAACCTAGAGGCAGAAATAATTTCTATTTAGTGTGCTCTTATGCTTCTTTCAGTTCTGTGTCTCTTTCAGGAGACAATGTTTTATTGAAGTTGTGTGTCCTGCTTCCATTGTAAAGTGCCCTGGGGGATCTGGTAGTAAATTTTGCTCTTAGGAAGGATTCTGAGCTTCATTTGACACTCTGCAGCAGTAGAAGAGAAAATGTTCAGGTTTTAATTTTGCTGTTCAGCAAATGCAGAATGCTTTTCCTTTTATTCCTCACTGCACAGAAGGTGAGTTGAAATAGTATCTAAAGAAGTGTCTGATGAAGGAATACAGTTGGTAGTACAGTGAAACTGTTGTGTGAGAAATGATATATAGTTTAAAGGGTGATATTTAGAATCAATAAAGCATTAAGCCTGTAACTCATCTGCGAAAGTGTTGCCTACAGATAAAACAGGTAGTTATGCTTAACATGACTACCAGGGAAATAGAATGGCTTCACTAACATTTATGGATACCAATATTCTGCTTAATATAAAATTTGAGCACTTCAACTGAACCACAAACAACCACCGCCAACATTGCATTGAGAAACAACTGTTATACAACGTACTTCTGTGCACACCTACAATCACCTTGTGATGACAATGAAATGGGAATGTATTATTATACTTGTACAGATCGTGTGTGATTTTTTTGAGCAGATAATGACACATACTCCTACTGTTTCAAATTGTGAGGAGGAGTCAACATGGAGAGGTATATGCAAGGAAACCTTATGTTTGTTCCCCTTATGAAGTGAGTACAGAAAATCTACAGTAATGACATTGAAATGCTGGCTTTCATAAGCAGTGATTTATACAGATTTTACATCAGTAATGAAACACTGAACTAGCTTCTTATTGACTTTCATGTGCAAGTCAGAGTATTGATTAATATATTCAAAGCCTTATATGATCTAACTCATGAGGTTTTGCATTTTTTTCACCTCCTGTCCTATAATGATAGCTAAGACAGTGTTACAGGTTTTAGGGTAGAAAACTGAGGAAGACAACCATGGTGATATATTTGGTTTTCCTTTTACTTCAGCAAAAAACCAGAATTGTAGACACCACAATTGCTACAAAGCTAGTGCCATTATATGTTATTTTTTCAAGTTTATATGTAATCATGCAGATTTTTCAAGGACATTTTACAGATTATACATAACAACATCTTATGCACCAGCATAATAAGTGGAAATAAATATACATGTCATGTAACATGAAATCTCTTAATTATATTATATCTTCCATAGGAGACATCATTGAATTAAGGTTATCTCAAAACCCATAGTATAGACTGTAGGAGAAGCTATATACAGTATTGAGAGGTTGACTCATGGGGACAGCAGAGTAATGTTATAGGTTTCAAGTGTGAAATTCCTTTTCAGGATAGACTTGCATATTAATGATAAATTACAAACAGACATTCAGGAGAGATGGTGTCTACTCATGCAGCAGGTCCTTTACAGTAAGCAGCTGCTCAAGTAGCTTCACCTCACTTTCACTTCCCTTATCTCAAAAAGAAGCATCTCTTACTGAAACTTGCTAACCTGTATTTGAACCATATTTTACTAGGTAAAAACACCAACGTAAGTGTAAAGAGTGCAAAGACTGAGAAACTCCCAGAGTTTTTGACAAGTTGTAGTGGATAGTTACAGTTTGTGTTACAGTTGGACACCTTACTCAATTCTTCTAGGGTCAGTATTGACCTTTTCCACTTGGCTGGAGGTGCATTATATCACATGGATGTTACAAATGACAATATTATAATATTGGTAAAAGTGTGTAATTAAACTAAATGCTAATAAGTGAGTCCATAGCTTCATAGCTCTATTGATAAAAGTTAATAAATAGTATTTTGTGTTACTGTTTATTGAAGTTAATGGACCAAACCTGAAGTTGTTGATGTCAATGCGACTGTTTACTTTTATAAGACTTGGCTCAAGACACGCATTTTTTGATTCAGCTGGCTCTTTGTTTTTCTCTGAAAGACAGTCATGTTTTGGTGAAGGTGTTAGCAAAGGTGTAATAGTAACTGTGCTTGTTGAAACACTGTTTCAGCTTCAGCATTTAGTCTGCTGTCATGTTTTGGAATGAATAAAGAGTGGATTACAAACTGTTTTAAGGCTCTGTACTTAGAACATGTTCCAGTTGTTTCCATGTAATTTGTTGAATTTATGCCTAAACACAAGTGGTTTTGGCAAGATCTCCAGCTCACGGTTCACTTAATTTTTCATCCTTGTGTTTACTGAACCATTTATTTTAAAGTTTCCCCACCCAAAGAAGTTACGATACAGCCTTGTTAAGTCTGATCATCTTCATCAACCTCAATTACTTCATCATCCAACATCGAAATCTCTAATGTTTATCCTTAATTTACATGATGTCATTATCATCATCATTCTCTTCTCTTAAACTCTTAATGCACAGTTTCAGACTATGTTAATCCAGAGCATTCCTCTGCGGTTCATAATTACAGTTCTTGAATGGCTGAAATTTACTTGATGATACATGAAAAAGCTTTGGCAATACTGAACATATCACATTTTCAGGTTTTTCATGGTTTTGTCTTCCAAAGAGTTAAAAAAAAAGAAAAAAAAAAAAAAAAAGGGTTTTGGCAGTGGCTGTATGTATAGTTTTATCATGAACAAACTTTTGTCAGTCAATCAAATATTGATTTAGACTGGAATTTTCAGACTGCCCAAGCAATGGATGGACGGGTAGGTGGGTATGTAATAGAAAATGCATGAGCTCCTCCTATAGATTGTTTTATTACACATGTGACTTGAAGATGCAGTTAAACTCCTACAAAATAGTTTGTGTTACTAGCAGCTTAGATTCATCTCTTGGCTAGACTGCTAGAGCATTTTAAATGTGTGTGCTGCACAAGATTAGGTAGCTTAGTACATATATGGCAAGAGTCTTTCTTCATCAAAATAGTATTTTTTTTAACACTGGAAACAAAGCTTTTGGTGAGAAAAAAAGACTTGGAACAATCTTTTTGTGAGCAGACCTATAAACCTACCTAACCATAAATCTTATTATGGATAGATGACATGTTTGGCACGTGAAGCTTTTTTAACAGTCTCATTAGGATTCTATATATTAATCTAATTCCCAGACAGAACTACTGCTTCTCTTTCTGGGAGAGTATCCAGTAATAAATCTGTGTTTCAAGTCTTTAGGATATTCTTTCTCGAGGCTTTTCTCAAAACCAATTTTTTACGTTGACAGTAAATGAGAGATCTAAGTTTGTTCCTTAACAATACTGTGTAGGGAGATGCCTGTCTTGAAGCAGTAATTTTCTTCCTGCCTGCTTCTCCAGACAGAACCTCACTGAATTTATCCAGACATTCATCTTCCCTGTAGCAGGTCAACATGAACTGTTAATACATTATTACAAGGCAACTTCAAATCCATCACAACAAGAGGGCGAATGTGTAGGCATATAAAGAGAAGAATGAAAAAATTGCTTGACGTTCTCAAGGTCATAATGTAGGCTTGCAGCAGAGCAGGAGATATAAATTGGATGCTCTGCCCATGTTTCTTAACAAACATATTTGCAGAAACTTAAACAACTAAACCCAAACCAAAGACATAATTCTGATTCAGATTTGAATCCAATTGCTGATACTTGTTGTTAAGTCTTCTATTATGGCTGATGTTCAATATGTTAAAGAATTGGATTTGAAGCTTCTATTTTCCTTGAAATTTTTTCAACTGGAAAAATATATTTAGTGTGTTATTAAGACTTATTCTTCTCTTATACATTTCTCAATTAAATTTTATCACCCCTGTTTTTAATGATACTGAAGAGGTAAAAATATTAACCTGAAGAACGAGTTTGCAAAATAAATTAAAATACGACAATAATAAGATTAAAATGCCAGACATAATATGAAAGCAATAAATGAACTATGTTGTAATGCTAATTTTAGAGTAAATACATGTTACTTCAGTTGTCCTTTAGTGATATTAGAAATCTGGTCACGATACAACTGAAAATAACTGAGACCAAATCTTCTGGAGGAATACTGAGGTTCCATCATCATTAACAGGGTTTAAAACCCTGCTAGGCAACTCTCACATGACTTTGCTACTGACACCATTAGGAAAAGACAACAGTTTTTGTCTAGTGAATTTGCTTACAGTTTGGACTGAAAGTGCAAGTAACATTCTAGAAACATCCCTAATTGGAACTTGCCCAATACAGTGTTGTATCTCAGATTACAATGTGGGCCATCCCTGTTCTCGATATTGTAGATCATTTTGATTTCTGCTCTGTCAGTATAACATTTTTCACAAGTGCTAATGCTCTGGTGTTACTGTGTATGTCTTTCATTTGCTCCACGTTCTGTATATTAACAGAAGAAAGAGGAAAAGCAGCTTAATTATGTCTTTTTGGTCCAAGGAATCTGAATCACAATTAAATCAACTTATGTGAAAAAAAAAGTAGTATAATCATGTCTTTATCCTGGTAGTTCTACTCCAGCTGAAATTATCTGTATATCATCTCATTTTATGGGAAACCACCTGCAGAGTTCTTAAAAAATTACTCCTTCTAGAGAGTGTAGTGCACAGCATTTTCCCATTATAGGTTTTTCCCTACTGGAACTGTTCCCTGTAATTCTAAAAGAGCTTCATTCTTAAACTCTTGAAAGATGGTACAATGAGTCTTGCGCAAAGGTTTTTATTTTCTTCTACAAATGATCAGTATAAAATGCGGAACAGTAGTTTGAACTGAAATGCATTATAATTTTCTTGAGGAACACTGAAAAGCTTCATTTTCTCTGTTGCATGTAGTCATAGTAAAGTGACAAGAAAATCTCTTGTAGTACAGATAGCCTGGATTTGTCACAATTCCCAGTGTGTCTGCCTGGCACAGTCGCTTATAGTTTATTCAGTTTTCTTTGTGCAAAGTAAAAAGCACAACTAAAAAAGTAGGTAGCAGGAATAAAAACTGTACAAACCTCAGATATTTTCTGAACTATCATTTCAGAGCTGTACATGAACAGGTAGAAGAAAAAAACAATGAAATCATTTAAATGAGAGATACATTCAAAGCAAAGTCATTCAGAGTGAACTCTCAGGAACCGATTCTTGTGAGCCTTCAGGTGAGCAAAGAGGAGAGGGAGAATTGCTGTGTAACTTTTATTAGACATTAGAAAGAATTTTAGACATTAGGAAGAATTTCTTCACCATGAGGGTGGTGAGACACTGGAACAGGTTGCCCAGAGAGGTGGTGGA